>JAKCPI010004293.1:0-28890 GCA_023213315.1 Euborellia annulipes | reverse complement strand
AAAGAATTCCTCTCTATGTGAATAAGAGGTGACTCTCAAAGGTGTTTTAGGTGGGCACAAATGACTAATTGACGGTCAAATCTTTCAAGAAATGAAATCACCTCTGACTCTCTGATATCCTAATTCCCGAGACGATTTAGAGTAATCCTATCCGAGAGTGATTTCTTTTACTCTTTTATGCCACTCCATTATTTAAAGTTCTTTGATTCTCTCTTTAAATAAAAAATTGATTTATCAAGAATCTCATAAATTATTTCTTGTTCGTTTCTATGCCTACACGAAAATTATAAACAAAATCGATCTCTCGCTCATGGCGAGGTGTATAAATAATAATTAAATAGCCAACTCGACTAAAAAAATATCTCTATTGTTTTGTTTTTGTCTTTAAAAACAAAATAAATTCAAGTATCATTTAACGACAAGGAACAAAGGTGAAAACTCACAAACACACCTTTTTACCTCAATGATTTATTGAAATTAAAAACTACTAACTTATAAAAAATAAACGAATCTACTGTATCCTGTACAACTATTATATACAAGATAGAGTACGTCTGTCTGTAACGCTTCGAAAATAGTTAAAAAATTTTCATCGAGTTTTTATTTAAGGTAGGAAATTTTCCGAGGGTGGTTTGGGACTATCATTATTTCAGATTAGCAAGTGGTAGAAACCCCCTTTCGCCCTTTTTTTAATAAAATTTAAAATCACAAAGTTTAAATAATTTGAAAATAACATTCCATACTTCCGGCTTTTTGCCCCCTCCTGTTAGAAAATTATTTCAAACCACATGAAAGCAAGACCCTCAAATTAAATTTAAATACTGTAGTGGATGGAACTGAGCCTTAGGTATTAATTTCTCAGTACGACAGCTTTCTTTACCTTTGGTAAAAGAAAGTTGTGTACTGTGCTTGTCACGCCAGATTTTTTGTGCCGAGATATATTTAGTTTTAGTTTCCGCCAATATATTAGAATTAAAGATGTCAAATTTATAAACATGGGATAGTAATTTATATTTTGTTACCAGAGCAACAATTTCTCCTATCTTTCCTATGAGATGTACAAGAGTAAAAGTGGCACTCAAACAAATTTTGAGAGCAAAATGAGAAGATACATATCAAAGAGCATGCATGTAAAAAATAATTGATTTTTGAACTTTAATCAAAATCGTTAGAGCGAATTTTGAGAAAATCGAAAAAAACTGAAAAAGTACATCAGTAAAGTACTAGTACTTTTTGGTAATTTATTTTCAATGCCTCAGGTGGGTGCCTAACTTAAATATAAAATTTCAACCTCGTAACTCAATTCTTTCATGTTATAAATTGAACACACACACAGACAGACACATGTCGCGAAAACCACTTTTTTGGATTCAGGGGACCCCTCAAAACGTGTATATCCATCAAAATCTCGATTAATCGAATTTTTGACATGAATCCAATACTTTCACACTAAATATATATTACATATATACATAGGTAAGGGAAGGAAAAATAATAAATCAAGCAAATGTTTGACTAGAAAGAGAAATTTTCTTTTTATTATTGTACTGTATAAGTAGTCAGTAAAAAAGATGGGATGGGATGAGTTTTTTAGAAAATGTTTCTATTTCTATTTAAATAAAAATTAAGAGTTTTATCCATCAAACAAAAAATAGACGTCATAAGTACAATCGCACATTTTTACGATAAGTCGCGACTAATAAAGATGGCGATGCTAATTTTATGTTTTTACTTTCTTACCTATGTATATATGCAATATATATATATAGAGAGAAAGTAATGGGTTTCATGTCAAAAATTCGATGTCGAGATTTTGATGGATCTTTCACGTTGCTTGAGGTCCCCCTGAATCCAAAAAAAGTGGTTTTCGCGACATGGTCTGTCTGTGGTGGTGTGGGGGTGGGTGGGTGTGTGGGTGGGTGGGTGTGTGTGTGTGTCTGTGTTCACTTTTAAGCATGAAGGAATTGATCTATAGAGGCTGAAATTTTTATATATAAGTTAAACATCTCCCCGGGACCGGAAAAATAAGCTTTTAATCAAAATCGGCCAAAGAGTACTAGTACTTTACTGATGTAATTTCTTCAGTTTTTTTTCGATTTTCTCAAAATTCGCTCCAACGATTTTTATTAAAATTCAAAAATCAATTATTTTTTTAGATGCTCTTTTAAAAAATGTATATTCTCATTTTGCCCTTGAAATTGTCTAAAGCCCACTTTACTCTCTAAAAGCCTCATAGGCAAGATAGGAGAAATGGTTGCCATGGTAACAAAATATAAATATTTTCCCATACTTATAAATTTTACATCTGAATTCAAATGTTCCCTACTGCCGGGAACTAAATACATAACGACACAAAAAACCTGGTGTGACATTAGCACAGTACACAACTTTCGATTACGCCAAGGTAAGAGAAAAGTTGTGTACAAAGCGACAGTCTACACTTCAGATTTTTATTATTGTAGGAATTGGTATAGTCAGTAAAAAGAAGATGGATGGATGAGAGTTTGGAGAAAAATGTTTCTATTTCTATTTAAATAAAATGAGAGCCATCCATCAATCGTAAAATAGGCGTCGTGCGGGCTCAATCGCACATTTTTACGATAAGTCGCGAATTAATCACATGGCGATGCCAATTTTATGTTTTCTTTACATCATCATCAAATACAAAAATATTTATATAAAGAATAGCTTTTATAACACATGCATATTTGTAAAGAAATTGTGCCAACGCACTTTTCCTATTAATTAATATAATTTCGTGAATCAGTCGGAAGAAGAAATAAAACTTGGCAGAGGGAAAAAAAAATTTTTTAAGTTAAAGTTAATACAAGTTCATTTTTTAATAAATTTAATCGAAACGTTTCAGCTGACTGATTAGTTTTACACTCTAGGGCAAAAAAAGTGGAACACTACTTGCTTCTTCATAAAAAAGGCTTCTTCTAATCTCACCCTTGATGATAGTCTGATTTATTAAACATTTAATAGGAAATAACTTATTAATTTCTAAGTAAATTATTATTTTAAAATCATTTTTATCAACTTAAATAAAATAAAGAAAAATATGTCGATTTTCAATTTGAGGAACAAATCAACATAATCTCGATATGTTTTGTTGGATATTAATTAAAATTTTTGGTTTTTATAAGAATTTCCAATAAAATAGACAGAGAAAAACTGAAATGGAAAGATTATTTTAAAATTTTAGAATTTTGGCGTTAATAAAACAATTTCGACATTTTTGTCTTTGTTTTATTTAAATTGTAATTATTTATTAAAATGATATGGATTTGTGTTAAATTACTTAGAAATGTTTAAGATATTTCATCAAGGGCGGTCCCAGAGGGGGGGTCAAGGGGTCGTTAACCCCCCCAAAATCTTTTTTTTTTAACACACACTTTTTTCCCACTCACTCTCCCATTCACACAATCTTTTCGGCAACTTAGGCCATTGAAGACTTAAACGATACTCATATTTGATTAATATATATTTATTGGGGTCCAGGCCCATTTATTTATACTATAAAAAAAAAAAAACAGTGACACCCCAAAAATGTAAGGCTAGGACCGCCATTGTATTTCTTATATAAAATGTTTATTAAATTATAGTATCATTAAGATAGATTAGAATAGGTCTTCTTTAAGAAGAAAGTGTTTCACTATTTTTGACGCTCAATGTACAGTATATAATGGAATTTAAAGCACCTCTGCCTGAGATAGAGGTCTCACCTCTTGTCCGGCCTCAAACGATGAAATTTTATAAATTATATTGTATACCAATTAATATGGACGAGGTCTAAATGGCCTTCGATGCCGAAACGTAAAAAAAAGTTGCATATGTTTCTTTTTGAGGTGATTTAATTCCTTCTTGGCCTAACCGACACTAGTAGGGAGGCCGTCAAAAAATAAACACCTCTTAAGGCCGAGATGTTTACCAAAAATCATTCAGTCCTCAATGCAAAATTTCAAATTAATTCAATTTCGATATCTAATTTTGAAAATTAATATTGGCACACGATAGATTTCAAATCAAAATGAAATTTATTTCTCCTCTTGCAAAGTTAGCTATGCGGCAAAGCAAACAAGTAGCCTGTGTACTGTATGTACATCGATCGAAACATAAACTCCCAGGTTATTAATGCATGTCTCGAGACGAGGAGAGAGAGAGAGATAGAGATCTATAAATTAAACTAAACGTAATATTATTGACTCGAAGGAGGAGGGAAAGAATCGAACTGAATTAAGTCGATTAAACTGGAAAAAATCCCTTGGCTTGCCAGATGGCTTTTTTAATTGAATTGCACTCTCTCTCTCTCTTTAAAATTCAATTACTCACCATTTTGAACTTTTAAGCGTTACATTTAAGTACACAAAATATGGTCTGTGCGTAATATAATCCAAAGGAAATATTTTAACAAGATTATAAAAGAAGAGTTGCTTCCTCTAAATATTTGTAAGATTTCAATAAATTGAGTACAAACAATTTTATCCGTTTCATTTGCGAAATACTGTACATAAATTTCTAGAATATATCAGAAAGTATCTCTGTTGATTGATACCGAAATGATTGGGAGGGGGGAATCCCAAATTCTCTTAGAAAATCCACACAGGCTTGAAGACCTGAACACCTGTTAATAGAAAGTATTGCGATGGTGCAAAAATTCAATTCAACGGATCCTAAATATTCCAAGGGCAGAGCTACGAGGCTGAAATTCCATATTTGAGACATCCACCTGATATTCAAAAATAAGATTTTGAATAAAAGTGGACAATGAGTTTTAGAACTTTTCTGATTTGGTTTTTTATTTCATTTTCTCAAAATCGATTCTAATTCAGAAATCAATTATTTTTTAATGTGCCCCCAAAAATTGTGTGCTGCACATTTTATTTCATAAAAAAGGAAGGAAAAATTCAATCACCTCTTGGGTTCTAATAATTCAAGATGTCTCGACACTCTGTATTCGAAAGTTGTGTAATGTGCTGTCCCACAAAATTATTTTTTAAGTGATTTGTTGGAAGGCTTCTCGGGAATTTTTGTCTAAATACTTACAAATGGAATACTGGTATTTGTGGAAATCTTAATTGTGAAAGTGTTTCGGTTTTGTTTTTAATACGAGATAAAAAGATTTAGATCTTCTCTCTATTATTCTAAATTGGAACAGAATTATCAGAAAAAGCAGGAGTTTTCGTGAGAAAAAAAGTCAGAAAAAGCGGGTAAATCATCTCTAACTTTGTTTGACCTGACGTAGGCGAAGAGGAACTGCCACCGGGATCGTTGTAGTTAAGCAACATCAAACTCTGTTGAATCTGGGGATAGGTGGCCCCCTAGAGATTGAACGGCCAGATTGAAGAGGCCATCGGTACTTTATATAGTGAAATACAGGTACATATCATGCAATTGTAAACTCTACTGTAAAATGGCCTCAGCAGCCAAGTAACTTAAATAAAAAAAAAAATCTGGTGTGACTGGCGCACAGCACACAACTTTCTCTTACCCTTCGGTAAGAGAAAGTTGCGCACTGTGCTGGCGACACCAGATTTTTTGTGTCGAGATATATTTAGTTTCCGATAGCACCTTAGTTTCAAACTTGCATTTTAAATGTTGACTGCTTCAAATAAACTATGGTTATTTTTCAAAATTTTAATCTCATATTTGGACATTTTATACACAATATAGAATCGTAAATAAATACAAAATTTCATAAGAATTGGAAAAAAAAATTTTAAATGCGTAAAAAGTTCCAAAGGGGACCCCCTTTTGAATCGAAATTAACATACAAATCCCTATAGGAAATTAACATTATTTCTTTGCGAAGATAAGGTGGAAAGGGAATTTAAAAAAGAGTAGAGAGAGACGATAATGTTTGCAAGTGGGAGAGATATATATATATGTTTTCTTTGAAACAATTAAAACAGAAATAAAATAAAAATAAATGGGAATTTAAATAATAATTGATTTTTAATCTAATAAAAAGAAAAAGATTTAAATTCCGTTACCATGGCAACCATTTCTATCTTTCCTATGAAGAACAAGAGTAAAGTGGTCTTCAGAAGATTTCAACGGCAAAATGAGAATATACATTTTAAAGAGCATCTAAAAAATAATTGATTTTTGAATTTTAAAAAAAATCCTTGGAGGGAATTTTGAGAAAATCGAAAAAAACTGAAAAAGTACATCAGTAAAGTACTAGTACTTTTTGGCCGATTTTGTTCAAAAGCTTATTTTGAGCGTGTGGGAAGGTACCTAAGTTAAATATAAAATTTCAATCCGGTAGCTCAATTCCTTCATGCTAAAAATCTGTCCACACATACAGACACACACACATACATACATACATACATACACACACACAGACCAATTTGCGGGACCCACTTTTTTGGACTCAGGGGACCTCAAAACATGTATATCCATCAAAATCTCGACATCGAATTTTTGACATGATCGCAATACTTTCTCTCCTATATATTTCATATATAGGCTAAGAGAAAGTAATAAAATTGTTAATTTTTTGATAAAAAAAAACTGTAGATGGGGTGAAAAAGTGGGAGAATTGGCAGATCTGCCCCCGACTTACAGAATAAGAGGTAAGACCTATACCTCTGCTCTGCGGAGCCTATTTCTTTCAATTTAATTCAGATAACTACATGTCTGATTATAAAAAAATATAATAAGAAGCGAGAGATAGTGACTGAACTTAATAAGGATCAGAGGCCATTTGAAGAATGTCTATTATCATATCCAATGGTGAGATCTGTCTTGAAAAAGACAGGAAGAATAGCCCAAAACGTTAATAGAATGCATCATTTAATAAGTAATTAATTAATATTTCATGCCCAGGAGGAACTTCATTTATTTGTTACAAATGTTAAAAATTCAAAGTAGTATAAATCTGAACGGGATGAGAAGACTGCCATAATAGAATTAGAAAGAATCCTAGCACGGGTAACTCGCGATTGCTATCCACATTCCTAAGTGAAGATATTAAATCCATGGGCGTAACTAGAGAATTTGGCTGGGGGGGGGCATGGGACCAGCTATCCTCCGGAGGGCCTAGAAAGCCCCATTATTTTGGGGCCGGGAGCTTTCTGGGGGAAAAAGACAAAAAAGAAGAAGAACTTGAAGGGGGATTTGCAAAGCCTACGAGAGAAGTGCAAAAACAAAAAGCTAGAGAGCATCCAAGTCATGGGAACGGAAAAAGTTGAAAAATATTTTTCATAATAGAATGGAATCGGAAAAAAAAAGCGCTTAAGACAATTGACCTCTCCATTGACTCGGTTTTATATTTGCATTCTCTCAAAATGTTGTTGTTGTTTTAATAACAACAACAACAACAACAATTTAAAGACACTTTGATTGACGATGAAATAATCCTCTCAGATGAGCAAACTTGGCGTTAATTGCTATCAATTTAGAGCATTTTCCTTCATCATTTAAATTTTCACTCTTAATTGTAGCTATTTGACATACGTATTTAAAAAAAAAAAAAAAAAGAGAGGGGGAACCCACCAAACCCTAATCGCAAGTTTTATTATTCGCGTGGGCTTGTCTATTTAAAGTTGTGTGTGTTTTTTTTTAAGGTCAAATCGTTCAACTAATTTGTTTTAAATTTGAAAATTAGCAACGTTATTTATCCACGCACTTGAGACAAATTTTGATATTGTCTATTAAAACAAAACAGCACAATTATAATTCTCTACTTCCTAAAACATAAGGAATGAGAGGAGGTTAAGGAATTTTTATAATTTTTTCCCCTAGAATTGCTTCTATGTTCGAATGATCGGTCTTTCTTTTCCTGTACAAATTGACAAGTCCTCCCCCCCCCCTGCTATTGAGTAAGCCATGCGTAACACACTGACCTATCCTATCTATCCTTGATTGGATAAGAACACAATTTTTTGCCTTTCAACATTCAATCCCGGGTTTCTTTAGTTTGTTCTCACTTGTCAGTGACTTTCATTTTTTCCCCAAAAGGACAAATTTTATTCACTACTTTTTTTTGGGGACCCTTTTGTTTGTTATGACTAGTAACCACATTAAATTTAAAGATTCGCAGATGTTTGGTCGGTAATCGATAGAACAAAATGTTGTCTTACTCGGCACTGTCGGATCGAATTGGTTGGGAGGCCTAGAGTTTCGATTTTTTTTTTAAAACCTCTGTTAATGAATTTATAAATTTATTGAAAAATCGACCAATAGGTCAACATCTTGTTCAATTGGAGATTAAATTTAAACTGGTAATCATTGATTCTAACATTTATTATAGTTGGAGAGCTGGCGACAAAAATGGGCAAGAGTTTTCTAAAGGCTAATAATTTCAGAATAGGTTGCATTTTAGTGATGGAAAGATATTCTAGAGTCAGCACTTCCAGTATCGGAGCGTTTAGCGGGAATAAGCCGGTAAAGTTGCGGGAAGATGGTTTTTCGCAAATATCTCGAAAACTATGCTGTTTTCCGTAAAAATTCATTTATACAAAAATAATCGAAGTTTAATTACAAACAAAAATGGTATAGTACATAATCACGCTCAAGTGAACGGTTCAGGAGATATAGAGGGGTAAAATTTATAATTCATATGAAAGGAGACACTGCTATA
Organism: Euborellia annulipes; assembly: GCA_023213315.1. Classification (NCBI taxonomy): domain Eukaryota; kingdom Metazoa; phylum Arthropoda; class Insecta; order Dermaptera; family Anisolabididae; genus Euborellia; species Euborellia annulipes. Next base: position 20,300 of record JAKCPI010004293.1, on the reverse strand, counting down.
GATAAATATTTATAATTTGGTACCATGACAACCATTGTTAGAATTACAAATTTTACCCCTCTAAATCTCCCGAACCGTTCACTTTAGCGTGATTATGTACTAGACCATTTTTGTTTGTAATTCAATTTCGATTATTTTTGTATAGATGAATTTTTGCGGAAAAGCGCATAGCTTTCGAGATATTTGCGAAAAACCATATTCCCGCAATTTTACCGGCTTATTCCCGCTGAACGCCCTTGTATTGCAAGTGCTGACTCTGGAGTATCTTTCCATTACTAAAATGCAACCTATTCTGAAAATATTAGCCTTCAGAAAACTCTTGCCCATTTTTGTCTCAAGCTCTTGGACTATTAGGTAAATAAAAATTTAAAACACAAGAGGATATGTTTCAATATATTATTGGAATAAACACAAATATTCATATCTGAAGATGACATACCAAGTGTAAATAAGTATGAAGTGTTTATACCAATAATATATTGAAAGAGGTGTAGCTAAAATCAAAAGACTTTATACTTCTCGATTCTGGAGACGTTTATATTTTTTTATTTAAATGAACCAACTTTTAGATTAGATTATGAAGCAAGCGACAGGTTTAATTTTGTGTAATATTCTCTCCAACAAGGGAGTGGAAGCGAATCTCTGGCATCTCTATTTAATCAAACAAAGATCCACCGTATTAAAAAAAAAAAGTGATCAATAATTCGGCTAAAGATAGGGAGAGAGAGAGAGAGAGAGGCATGAACCCCTTAATGTCCAATGAACTTTAAAAAAAAAATGTATCAAAATTAATCAGTGTAAAAAATAAATCGCTAACGAAGTCGTTAGCTGAGAGTAGGAATTCTTGCCTCATTTCTCTTCTTTATCTACTGATTAGTACATAAAAAAATATCTGGTGTGACTGGAGCACTCAACCCTAGTTGTGTTCTGTGCTTGTCACACCAGATTTTTTTCTGTCGACATATATTTAATTTCCGCCGATATATTGGAATCAAGATTTAAAATTTATAAACAAAATATTTATTTTTTTTGTTACCATGGCCTTTCCTATGAAATACAAGAGTAAAGTGTGCTTCAAACAATTTTGAGAGCAAAATGAGAATATACATTTTAGAGAGCATCTAAAAAATAATTGATTTATGAATTTTTAACAAAATCGTTGAAGCGAATTTTGAGAAAATCGAAAAAAACTGAAAAAATACATCAGTAAAGTACTAGTACTCTGTTGGCCGATTTTGTTCAAAAGCTTGGTGTCACGTGCCAGGAGGGTGCCTAACTTAAATATAAAATTTCAACCTCCTAGCTCAATTCCTTCATGCTTTAAATTGAACACACAGAGCATTTTTTGGACTCAGGGGACGTTGCACCCACCCGAATTTGAGCCGTGTTTGGCATTGCTTCACTGCAACGATCATGATGGCTGCTGCTCTATTCTTTTTTTATCAGTTAATTTTAAAGATTATTTTTTTAATTTATTAACGCATTAGGGAATTCTTTTTAAACTTTAATCTCATTATTTTTAATAATTATGAGTCAGGTGTAAATTTACGTAAAGAAAATAAATATTTTTTTTTTTGTATTAGCTTTAAAATACAAGTTACGTCTGTGAATCTTTGATACTAAACGGAAAAAGGATTAAAGAGAAGAATTTGGAAATAAAAATATAACTATTATATAATTCACTTATCTGTGGGCTTATCCGCTTTTTTAAATAAAGTATAATAAAAGTAGGTAAAAAAAAGAACATTTATAGCCAATGGATTCAACATTTGACGAACAAATCTTTTATACAATTCTTAATACTGGTCGGATTTTTAGTAGGCCTATAGTTCAGGGGTTGGCAAACTTGCTTTTTCCCCAATCAGCTACTCAGGGCATTTAGGGTTTTGCGATGTCTACCGGGGGACGTTCAATGTCGGCAAGCTCAAGAATTGGGGACGGGTTTGGGGGTCGGTCGTTTTGCCACTTTTTTCTGAGCGAATTGTGCTGCCCGGCAAATGGCAAAATGGACATTAAAGATATAATTTTTTTTTTTTTTTAAATCGGACAATATCTTCTGTGAGAATTTTAACCTCAGAGTTTTGAAACTTGTTGACTTTTTTGGGATTTTGGGTCAATTTTTCAAAACTTTATTTTTTTCATTTTTCCTAATATTTTAAAAAATTATTATAATATTTGGATATTTTATAAAAAATAAAAAAATAAAAAAAAAATAAAATTTTTAAGAATTGTAAATTTTTTTTTAAATACCTGGTAAATAAAAAGTTCCAAAAGGATCCCCCTTTGAACATGCAAATCCCCATTTGGGGATTTATCATTGGGTCTATGGAAGAAAGAGTCGGAAAATGAATTTGAAAAATCTGAAATACTACCTCAGTAAAGTGTACAGTGAAGGACAATATTAACTCCCACCCATGCGTTTTATACTTGTGGTAATTTCATTGTTTTTAAAAAAGAAAATGAAAATATTTATTAGAAATTTTCTAGGTTTGAACCATGAATGTTTCCATTAAAAAATATATAATATTTTTTTATTGTGAGGTATGTCTTTGTGGCTGGAAGTATTATTATGGAGTCAAAAAAAAAAATCCAAGTTTTGACTCCTTAAATATTTTTTTAAAAACAATGAAATCATCACAATTAGGTGGGACTTAATATTGACCCTCACTGTACTTCAAACAATTTTCACGAAAAGTTTTACTGATATTCTTGTTAAAGAGCATCTAAAAAATAGTTTTTTTTTTTTTTTTTTTTTTTTTGGAATTTTTACTTTGCCAGCCCCAGGGGAAAGGAAGAAGAAACAAGCAAAGACCATCCAGCGGCGGGTGTTTTCACCCTCTCCCTCTTCCTTTTTTTTTTTTTTTTTTTAACACTCACACTTTTTTTTGAAATCTTTAGAAACGCATAATTAGTTGTTTGATTAAATAAAAATGAAATCAAATGAACAAACGAATGTCCTTGAAATGTATTTCCTTGAGTTTAATAATCTTTTTTTAAGGCATTCATAGAGGGGTGGATAGGGAAGAGGGAGAGGTGGGGGGGGGACAAACAAGTAGAGAGTAGCAGCCTATAAGATAAATAGAACACTTGAACTTTTATTATCATAAATTGATTTTTAAAGACAATGTGAGAAACGACATTTTAAAATTTCAACAAAAGATGTGTGAATAAAGCACATCAAACAACTTATCGTGAAATTTTTATAAATGTTTTTATTTAATAAACAAATAGGAACGAGTAGGAGGAGAGATAAAACAGTCCGTCAAGTTCTATTATTGTATAAACAACACTCAGTTGAAAATTGATAAAATTTCAAGATTAGATTCATACATAAAAGTCATGGTAGCTTTAAACTCTTACAGGTGCTCAATTTAGCTTTATAACGAGAAAAAAAAGTTACATCGAAAATAGTGGATCAATCAGTGGATCAAAAAAAAAAAAAAACATTGTGTGATGCAAGTGAAACTTTTTTCAGATCGTAGGCGTTTAACTGAAAATTTTCAGAAAATTATTCAATTAAGGGTATTAAAATCCCGTTTTTAATCTCAACTTAATTGGAAAATGGGAAATCAATAGACGCATGTTAAAAACTGAGAACAATATTGAAGGTTTTAATCATTTTAAATTATTTTAAAAATTATATTTTATCAATTTAAAAATTAAATAATTAAATCTCACAATTATTTTTTTATAATTCGTCATATATATTAGATTTCAACTTTCCTATTTTTGTCTAGGATCTTGCGCGCCATAGCTTTCCCTCCTCCGGGGACCAATAATGCGATAATAAGAGTAGGACTGGACATGGACACTCTCCAAGAACACCTGGAGGAAATCAAGATGAGATTCCAGCGGAAGGCGGAAATACACCCAAATCCTCTAATATCGGCAAGCTACAGCTAATATTTTAATTTTAGTTAGTTATAGTTTAAGTTCATTTAATCATTTTATAAGAAAAATTGTATGAAGGGTTTTTATAAAGACTTTTTCCCCTTTGATAAAATATAGTATGCGAAGCCAAAAACTTGTATTGTAAAAAGAATAAAAATGTAAAATCGATTAAGTAGATGGAAAACGAAGTCGATAATCAAAAAATATATTGTAAACGTTACAAATATTTGAGTGTATAAATTGTACGACAAAAAAACCGAATAAATAATTTGAAAATTGAAATTCCTATTTTTGTCGTCACGGCTTATGACGTCATGGCTTAAAGCGTCACAGCCCTTGACGTCACAGCTTGTAACGCTACATGCTGATAGAAGAGCGAAAAAATTTGAGGCCATCAAATAAAAGTTCCACTTTAAAAAATCATCAACATGAAATAACATGAAGTTTATATTTTTGGTTAATTTTTAAAGAGAATTCAAATTTTTTTGATTTTTGCAGAAAATTCGGGTCGACTTCCCAGCCAAAATAAATGAATCATTTATTTGAAAAACCCCATAAGTCAACGAAATTTAAAATTCAATATAAATTCATGTATAAGTGATCCAGGGTAATTGAAGAATATTGACAGTGTATTTGATATTGAAAAAGGTAGATTTATAGCTGGATAAATTTATTGAGAAAACAGGATGAATAAAGAAGAGCAGCTAATATTTGTTTCATTTATTTAAGGCCCATTAAGCTGACGTTTCGGTCTCGGTCGAGACCATCCTCAGAGCTTATGGGCTGTCAATATGAGATACATTGTAAAAAGCTCAATTATATAATTCATAACCCTTAAGTTATAGCAAGGTATATAAATACTATAGATATAAATTAATATACATAGGGTTGTACAATTGAGGTATTATTGGAAGAGCAACAGTCAGAGTGGTGCGTCTTATCGACTACAGGTAAGGTGTATTTGATATAGTAAAAACGAATGTCTTTACCAACTTTTATTCAGTTTTTTTCAATTTCCCAAAAGTTGTTGAACTCTGACTTATAGGGTTTCTCAAATAAAATATTCAAATATTCTCGTTTTATTTTATGAATTTTGAAAAACTTACAAAAACTGGTGAGACAAGCACAGAACACAACTTTGAAGGAAACAGAAAGATGTGTGACCAGTAGGGTGGAGCGAATTTTTTTTTTTTTTTTTTTTTTTGAATTTCAAAAGGGGCGACCCTGGAAAGGTTGTTGCATTATGTGACTATGTACCCCCTGATTTTATTTCTTAATAGGAGCATATCTTGTGCTGCCACGAGAGCCTCAAAGTTAAAAAAAAAAAAAATAATAATAATGATCTTCCTTTATTGTATAAAAATATCAATGTCTAAATAACTGTTGATTTATAATTAATAAATAAATAACTAGGCACAAATAACCGTTTTAATTTAAATTTCAAAATATTTCAACGAGAACATACGGCAGAAACTTAAACCAAAATGGAAGGTTAACATGTTAGAATATGATTTTCTACCCAACTTTGTTAAATTTCATTTTATCATTTCATTTGATGTTTCTGATATGAGATTACGTCTTTTTACTTTCTCGTACCCTATATATGAAATATATAGGAGAGAAAGTATTGCGATCATGTCAAAAATTCGATTTCGAGATTTTGATGGATATACATGTTTTGAGGTCCCCTGAGTCCAAAAAAGTGGGTCCCGCAAATTGGTCTCTGTGTGTGTGTGTGTGTCTGTGTGTGTGGACAGATTTTTAGCATGAAGGAACCACACGCCAGTCACACCAGATTTTTTTCTGTATATTTAAACTCTAGAACCACTTGACTGATTTTAAAGAGAATTTTCTTTCTGTCAGATGAAGCACAAATACAAATTGATTCATATTTATGTACGATTTTAGTATAAAAATTGCACTCAATCTAACTCCTTACGTTATCATGTATATAAACACATCATAAGATTTAAATATTTTGTGCACATTTTTTTTTCTTTAAGATAGTAAAAATCATTCAAGGTAAAAATGATTTTTTATTAACTCAGATGATAAATAAATAAAATTATGATTATGATAAGAAAAGATGAACTCACTCACCAGTCATGTAATGAAGGAGAATGGCTGCGATGGGGTAGACTGCAGGACTGTAGGTGATATCAGGACAGGCATAGCCCAGGACAGAGACTACCCTGTCACAAACGGTACGTCCCTTTCGTGTTAGATGATATCCCTGGATACGAATTGCCTCAATGAATTGCGGCAACACAATCGGCTTATCCGGCAATTCTGCAACAAAAGCCCTAAATGCAGTGAGTCAAGTGAACAAGTCCTCAAGCCGACAAAAATGCAAGGGAAATACAGACAAAGCCTTGCGTGCCAGCTGGGTAGACAACATGCACAACACACCAACAACAACAACAACAACAATAAAAACTAAGACTACTTTGAACAAAAATTTGTGTAAATTCTTGTATTATTTGTTGAATATAAGGTTTGTTCCTTTCACTTGCCATTGCAGTATAATTTACACCCAGTGGCGTCATTTCAACTTTTTCTTGGGAGGGGAGGGGCAATTTTTTTTTTTTTTAACTGACTTACAAATAGGTGGAACGGCAGGAATTTCAAATAATAATAATATAATTAACAACTTAGAAATAAAATAAATAAAATGTTTGCAATGAGGTGTTGTAACAAATTTTATAAACTCAAGAGGAGCCAGCAGCCCTTAAGGCGTAACAGGAGCGAAGGTGTTAAGTATATTTTTCCCGATAAGATGGCGAAGTGTGTCATAAAAAGTATGCCCTAAAAATCAAGTAATTCAAAAATTGAGCAAGAGATGTCAGAATGGTAGCTAATAATATTTAATGCATTTGGTTGATTTTCATTGATCTTTTAACAATAAATACTTTATAAATATTATTATATACTAGCCGCGTCGCCCGCCTTCGGCGGACTTCGCGCCTAGCCGGGGGCTTCGCCCCCCTGGACCTCCCATCATCTGGCTCGGGCCCGCCTGCGGCAGACCCTCGCCTTTTCTTCTTAATTATGAAAAGAAAATTATTTTTTTTTTTTTTTTTTTATAAAAAAACATTCACACTTTTTTCTCATTCACACTCACATTCACACACACATTCATACAGTCTTTTGGCAACTTAGGCCATTTAAGACTTTGACGATAACCGTTGTAGAGAATATATCTATTGTGGGGTCAGGCATTTCTATTTAAGCCATCTGGTATCCAAATGGCTTAAATAAAATCTTCGGACTGCCTGGGTCCGAACCCCGACGTTTGGTATAGGAGGGAGGCGCGCTACCTACTACGCCAAACCCGGGGCAAAAGAAAATTATTATTACTACTATACCAATCCAATGCCTGCTTGAGGATTTGTTTACATTCATGGAATACACAAATGAAAAGAATACTTAAATGTTTCTTTATACATTTCCTATGGGAGAAATCGTAACTTTAAAAATTAATAACTCAAAAAGTTATGGGAATTTCGGGATGAAAATAATTTTCCTGTAATCCCGAGAAGGTCCTCTTTATGCATAAAAAATTTCATTTCAAAATTCCAACGGGAAGTTGCCTAAATAGAGCGTGACAGACAGACAGACAGACAGACAGACAGACGGACATTAGTGAATTATATATATATATATGATTATGTATCTTTTATAAAAGCATAAAAATATATAAATATAGGCCAATACTATATCGTCTGTTAGACTAGCCTGCCATCTATTGCAAGAATGCTGAACTAATTTGACAGTTGATTTTTAAATAAATCATCTAAGCTTATTTTAAAAATTTCTTAATTAATATGTGATTAATAATAACAATAAATTCATTTTTAAATTTAAAAAAAATTAAAGGTTATTGGGACAGATTGTTTTTTTGTATTTGCTTGATAACAAAAAAATTAATTACGATAATTTTTTAATAAGTCATTAAAACAATTATAGCTCGATGTCCCAATAATCTCTTATGAATTTAATTCATTAAAAAAAAAACCGCATTGAAAAATTCCTTATAATAGCCTAGTTTTTTTACGTATAGACGTCATTCCTGAACCCCCTTAAAAGGTGATTGCAGGTGTTCGATTTTAATTTGGTCAGAAGTTATTTGCTTTTTAGTAAAATTTCATGAATAGAATAGATGAATGATTTGTTTAAAATTAACTCAAATTCTTTAAATTTCGCTTCTCCTCCCCACTCCCGGATATCATCATCACCCTGGTCATTACTTCACTGAATTTTTTATTTATTTTTTTTTTTTTAATGTTACATTTAATCGCAATCAACAACTTACTCACTCACTCACTCTTCTTCTTTTTTAAAGAATAAACAACAAGTGATTTGCCAACAGCTCGTAATCTTGGTGTAGATATTTCATTACTTGCTCGGCTGCTTTATAGCAAATACATGTAATCATAATAAAGAGGGAGGTAGAAGAAGAAGAGGAGGAGGAGGAGGATCCTAAACGATTTCGCACTATTTATAATTTTCAATGTCCTTGTACAAGTCACGTTTTTTTTTTTGAGGCTTCCTCCGGATTTTAATGAATTAAAGTGTCAAAGTCGTAATTTATTTGCAAAAAATAGATTGAAATTTTTCTTACTCCTGAAATAAGAGAGAATTTGAATTTTTCAATGCGGGTTTTTTTTTTAATGAATTAAATTCATAAGAGATTATTGGGACATCGAGCTATAATTTTTTTAATGACTTATTAAAAAATTATCAAAATTAATTTTTTTGTTTATCAACCAAATACAAAAAAACAATCTGTCCCAATAATCTTTAATTTTTTTTAAATTTAAAAATGAATTTATTGTTATTATTAATCACATATTAATTAAGAAATTTTTAAAATAAGCTTAGATGATTTATTTTAAAAATCAACTGTCAAATTAGTTCAGCATTCTTGCAATAGATAGCAGTCTAGTCTAACAGACGATATAGTATTAGCCTATATCTGGCCTATATATTTGCATATTTTTATGCTTTTATAAAAGATACATAATATATAATAACATTTATAAAGTATTTATTGTTAAAAGATCAATGAAAATCAACCAAATGCATTAAATATTATTAGCTACCATTCTGACATCTCTTGCTCAATTTTTTGAATTACTTGATTTTTTGGGCATACTTTTAATGACACACCACGTCATCTTAGCGGGAAAAAGATGCGTAACCACTTTTGGTATCCAAATGGCTTAAATAAAATCATCGGACTGCCTGGGGTCCGAACCCGCGACTTTGGTATACGAGGTTAGCACGCTAACCTCTACACCAAGGCTCCGAGGGCCGCCGATACATTAGAATTCAAGATAAACAGAGAAAAAGATTTATATTTTGTTACCATGGCAACCATTTCTCCTACATATCTTTCCTATGAAGTACAAGAGTAAGAGCAAAGTAAGAATATACATTTGAAAAAGCATCAGTAAAGTACTAGTACTCTTTGGCCGATTTTGTTTAAAAACTTCGTGTCACGTCCCATGGTCTAACTTAAATATAATATTTCAACTACTTAGCTCAAACGTCTGGATTTTACTAATATGAACCGAAATCGTGGCCAAATTGGGGATTTTACTTTACATATTATCTATGGTATGTAAATATATCATAGAATTCAAGTGATAGTGTATTAAATATGCAAATGAAATAAATAGAGACGGGGTCTAAATGGCCTCGGATGCAGGATTAAAATAAAAAAAAATTTGTTAAGTTTTTTTTAGGAGATTAAATAAAAAAAAGATGTTGATAAGAGAAGTGGCTGTTCAACGATTAGAATGATAGACAGGAAGAGAGGATGTCAGCCAAAAGGAGAGCCTCTATCGCAATCTCAATCCAGAAGACGTTTCGGTTTTAATTAAATAAATCCATCATCAGTTCTTAAGAGATTATTGGCAATCATATACTTGGCCGTGTTGACTGATGAGCATCTGACATGCAAATATTGTATTTTTATATAATTTTGTATATGTTTATATTTAACAACTCTATCTGCATCTCAATGGTGTACACCTTGAGATTGCCAATAATCTCTTAAGAACTGATGATGGATTTATTTAATTAAAGCCGAAACGTCGCACAGTGGGTCAGAATCCCAAAAAGCTGGCCAAAAGTCGAAAAATAAAGTTTCTAGTTGGGGAATTTTATATGCTGGGATGGCTAAACTGATAACCCAAGTGTTAAAATCCGTTAGAATTGGAGTCACATCCCTTATGCCTGCTTTTGAAAATTAGTTCAAAATTGACCTTCGCTCAAATAATATCTAACGTCCACGCAGGAGAAACAACAAGCACATGTTTGAAGAGCCATAGTTTCTCGTAGAGTTCACCGATTTTACTTTAACAAAATGGAATCAACTCGTGAAAGTAACTAGAATATAACTGGGTTTATTAGAAAACTCAATATTTTTACAGAAAAAGGTAATAAGGTAATAAAGTTACGTGAATTTTACGTTAGAAAACAAAAAAAAGTTTAGTTTTTAATGAAAAAGTTTAGTTGTAAAACATTGTATTGTTATCTAACATACTAGACATGAAAGGTCCTATTATCTATAAAATAAAAAAAAATTCAGCTGCGAATATCTGCGAAACGAGATTTTATGCAGTTTTTTGTAAAAAAGAAAATACGAAATATTATTTTAGAGTAACTAAAAAAGGTATAAATAATTTTTTCGTGCGCTTGGATAATTGTTTAAACTCCTCCTCAACGTATATAATGTAGGCCTATCAGGAGGAGGAGATTTTTTTAAGGGGGGCGAAATTCAATTTGCCGCCCCCTCCTTAAAGTTTTTTATACAAAATTCATAATTCATATCATTTTACCTTTTTTTTAGTAAATGTTTCTTTAATTTTGTTTTATTTGCACTAGTTGTAATTTTATTTACACTTAAATTTATGTAATTTTATTTAGAATAATATAAAATTTTAAAAAAATCAGAGCCCCTTGGGGGGGGGGGGGCAAATGCCCCCCTGCCCCCTCAAAGGACGGCCCTGTTCTGAATAACCCTATTCAACAAATTTTATCAAAAAACTAATAATTATTCTTCACATTGTAAGCATTTTTACTTTTGATTAGGCCATATTGGTTCGGCCATTTTGAATTTTGTATTTTTGACATCGGATCCGTAATCAGCGACCCCAAAAACCCCCCAGTAACAAATTTCAGATCGATTTATTAAGATTTCGAATTTTGGCCAGCTTTTTTGGATTCTGACCCACTGTGCGTCGTCTGAGTGGAGATTTTTATTCAATATAGGCTCTCCTTTTGGCTGACATCCTCTCTTCCTGTGAATCATTCTGAATAAAAAAAGTTTTATTAAATGTTTAATTGACAGCGTTTCTTTAGGAAGAAGGGCCTTCCTAACAGTCATATCCCAACAATTTTCTTTCTTTCTTTTTTGTAAAATAAGATTAGCTTGTCGAAAATTTAGAAAAACAAGTTTGGTCAAAGACAAATAAATAATCGGGTATTTTGGTTTCCTCCCTCTCTATGTATTTATTTATTTGAGGGGAGAGGCTGGACCCTTGACTACGTCCCTGGTTAAATTCCTTGTTAGGAATATCAAGCCAATTGGCATAAATTCCTAACAAATATGTAAATGATAAATGTTTATAAAAACTTCAATTTTAATTGAACTAAATGACAAATAGATATTTTTAAAGATACAATACGTATGTTATGTTTATTTTTAAATGAGAGAGAGAGAGAGATTTGATAAAATATGCTGAATGGAGAAGAAACGAAAGTTTATTCTTTAAAATCAAACGGATATAAACTTAGAAACAAAAACGTCTTTTTATTTTCTGTTTATTCTTATTAACGTTACAATTTTAGTTGATTGATACAAAAAAAAAAAAGAAGAATAAATATATAATTATTCAATATTTAAAGTGTTTGAAATAATCTCTCAAAATACCCTTCGATCAGGGGTTAAGGGGTTAATATGGGGGGCCTAAGAAGGGGTCGTTAGAAAGCTTTTGACTACCGAGTTCCTCTAGGCGGCAAGAGATGGCGTTAGTGTTCCCCATAGGAAAACAAGGGACAAATTGCATTTCATTCTAGACTTTCCAGCTAATTAATTAAAGGCAAAAAATTAATTATTTTTTTAACACAATGATTACTAATTTAATTATCTACAACTTATAGAGCTCCTTTTTTTAATATCTTTTTATTTAATGCGATTAATCTAAAAAAAAATTTTTTTCTTCGAAAATCAAAAAAAAGGGCTTCTATAAGCTTGTAGATATTTTAAATAGCTTTAATTTAAAAAAAAATTTGAGGTCGATAGCTTCTAAATTGTGGCCGCTGGAATTTCCCAAAATTAACACCCCGAGACGCGCACCTTAAATAAATTTTTTTATCAAAGGTTTTTTTTTTTTTTAAACACAATTTTTTCTCATTCACACAAACATACACATAGTCTTTTCGGCAACTTAGGCCATTTAAGACTTTTACGATATCCGTTATAGAGATTAATATACATATTAGGGGGTCCAGGCATTCTTATTTAAGCCATTTGGTATCCAAACGGCATAAATAAAATCATCGGACTCCCTCGGGTCCGAACCCGCGACTTTTGGTATACGAGGTTAGCACGCTAACCCCTACACCAAACCCCGAGGGCCTATTAAGGAGTTCGCTCTTGTAGCGGGCTAGGATGTCGGCTTCTACATAGAATATCCCTGTTCAAATCCTGGGCGTGCGGGGTTTTTTCATTAAATAAAAATATTTATTTAATGTAAACAAATCCTCAAGCAGGCACTGAATAGGAATATTGGATCTCACCACAATAGCCCCCAGGCAACTCTACGAGAAGAGGGAGATGCTGTGACATCCCGTCCTGTGGAAGGGACTCAGTGATGCATTCTTCGAAAGGAGTCGGTGCTGAAGGAATCCCTCAACTAGGACATCCTCCTAGCATAGAAGAGTTTGGATAAAAGGAACCGGGTGGAACCAGAAATAAGGATTAGTTCACTAGCTAGAGTCGAAAGCAGGATGAGGAGTTAGAAATAGGAAATAATGTAAATTCACAGATTGAAGACAGGTGATGCTTCTAGTATTTTTATTTAATTTTTGTAAGCTTTTAGCCCAATAAGAATAAATGTTTCGAACAGATCTTTAACGACCTAAATGAATTCTTAAAAAAAAAAGATCAAATTAACTAACAAGATGTATTATATCTTTGCTCTCTCTAAATACCTACAAAAATATTTTTCATTGCGATCCTTTGCTCCAAAATAGATAAGATAAGTAAAACAAACAAGCAGACAATCTTTTGTAATCAGAGCGGGTGCCAATACATTTAAACGCTTTCTTTACGTTTGCGCTTACAAATACTCGTGCAACTATTTAGAAAAGTTATCCCTGGGAAAAGACAATTTGGGACCTGACACGAAGCTTTTGAACGAACGAAATCAGCCAAAGAGTACTAGTACTTTACTGATGCACTGTTTCAGTTTTTGTATATTCTCATTTTGCCCTTGAAATCTTTTGAAACACACTTTACTCTTTTTATTTTCTCTTACCTCTATATATGAAATATATAGTAGAGAGAAAAGTATTGCGATCATGTCAAAAAATTCGATGTCGAGATTTTGATGGATATACATGTTTATGAGGTCCCTGAGATCCAAAAAAGTGGGTCCTCGCAAAATGGTCTGTGTGTGTGTGTGTGTGTGTGTGTGTCTGTGTGTGTGGTACTGATTTTTAGCATGAAGGAGGTGAGCTACCGGATTGAAATTTTATATTTAACTTAGGTACCTTCACCCAGAATCTCAAAATATAGCTTTTGAACAAAATCGGCCAAAAAGTACTAGTACTTTACTGATGTACTTTTCAGTTTTTTTCGATTTTCTCAAAAATTCCCTCCAAGGATTTTTTTTAAAATTCAAAAATCAATTATTTTTTAGATGCTCTTTAAAATGTATATTCTCATTTTGCCGTTGAAATTTTCTGAAGAACACTTTACTCTTGTTCTTCATAGGAAAGAATGTAAATGGTTGCCATGGTAACGGAATTTAAATCTTTTTCTTTTATTAGATTAAAAATCAATTATTATTTAAATTCCCATTTTTTTAAATTTATTTGTGTCTTTAATTTTTCAAAAGAAAACATATATCTCTCTCCACTTCAAACATTATCGTCTCTCTTCTCACTCTTTTAAATTCCCTTTCTACTCTTATCTTCGCATTTGGCCAATGTTAATTTCCTATAGGGATTTGTATGTTAATTTCGATTCAAAAGGGGTCCCCTTTGGAACTTTTTAGGCATTTAAAAATTTTTTTTCCAATTCTTATGAAATTTTGTATTTATTTACGATTCTATATTGTGTATAAAATGTCCAAATATGAGATTAAAATTTTGAAAAAATAACCATAGTTTATTTCCCAAGCAGTCAAACATTTAAAATGCAAGTTTGAAACTAAGGTGCTATCGGAAACTAAATATATCTCGACACAAAAAATCTGGTGTGACCAGCACGGTGCACAACTTTCTCTTACCGAAGGGTAAGAGAAAGTTGTGTGCTGTACGCCAGTCACACCAGTTTTTATTCAAAAAACACTCACATTTTTTCTCATTCATACTCACGCTCACACACACATTCACACAGTCTCTTCGACGACCTAGGCCATTTAAGACATTGACGATAAACGTTAATTGATAATATATCTATTGGGGGTCCAGGACGGTCATAGGACTGCCTGGAGTCCGAACCCGTGACGTTCGGTATAGAAGGTAGGCACGCTACCAACTAAACCAAGCCCGTAGGCCACTTTACTCTTGCATTTCATAGGAAAGATAGGAGAAATGCTTGCCATGATAACAAAATAAATATTTTCCCATATTTATTTAAATTCTGAATTGTAAGGATTTAGAATTTAGGTAGGAATTTAGGATTTGGAAAAAACCGGAAAATTTTGAAAACCGGTTTTTCAGTTTTTTTACAAAGCAAAAACCGGTTTTTTTTATTTTTAACATCTGAAGCTATTTAGAAAGCACCACCATTTTTTGCACCATTTTTGGAAGTTAAATTAATTGGTATACAACATTATTTATAAATATTTTATGGATTGGTACGGAAAAAGATCCCTTGACCCTTAGTGTCAATATTAATAATACATGAGCCAATGTCTTCTCTCCGTGCCATGGGTCACGGGCTAATTTATAATTTGAATACAAGTATTACTGAAAAAAAAATTAAAAAAAACTGAATTCGGTTTTTCGGGGAAAACTCGGTTTCTCGGTTTTTGAAAATTAGCCAAAAAACCGGTTTACCGGTTTCAGTTTCCACCGGGGTCGTAACCCTAATTGTAATATATCGGCGGAATATACCAGGTATGTCGACACATTCAATTACCGAATGTAAGAGAAAGTTGTGTGCTGTGCTACAATCACACCAGATTTTACTTTCTCTTACCTATGTATATATGTAATATATATATATAGAGAGAAAGTATTGGATTCATGTCAAAAATTCGATGTCGAGATTTTGATGGATCTTCACGTTTTGAGGTCCCCTGAATCCAAAAAAAGTGGTTTTCGCGACATGGTCTGTCTGTCTGTGTGTGTGTGTGTGTGTTCAATTTTAAGCATGAAGGAATTGAGCTACGAGGTTGAAATTTTATATTTAAGTTAAACATCTCCCGGGACCGGAAAAATAAGCTTTTAATCAAAATCGGCCAAAGAGTACTAGTACTTTACTGATGTACTTTTTCAATTTTTTTTCGATTTTCTCAAAATTCGCTCCAACGATTTTGATTAAAATTCAAAAATCAATTATTTTTTAGATGCTCTTTAAAATGTATATTCTCATTTTGCGATTGAAATCTTCTGAAGACCACTTTACTCTTGTATTTCATAGGAAAGGATAGGAAAAATGGTTGCCATGGTAACAAAATATAAATATTTTCCCACACTTATAAATTTTACATCTGATTGTGAATTCAAATGTTCCGTACTGTCGGGAACTAAATATATGTCGACACAAAAAATCTGGTGTGACAAGCACAGAACACAACTTTCGATTACCGAAGGTAAGAGAAAGTTGTGTGCTGTGCGCCAGTCACACCAGATTTTTTTTTAATTCTCTACTTTTAAATAACATTTATTGGGATGATTTGTGCAATTGATTCCCGAAGAATAGACAAGATTCGAAACTCCTGACTGTTCAGTTTGGTGAGAGAGCGCGCAACGAGCCCAGAAAGAGGTGGGGAGAGGGGGGGGGGACACGTTGAAAATCGATGGACTTGTAGGCAATTTAGAAATATTAAAAAAAAAAAAAAAAAAAATATTCATTTGCATAGAAATCAGGGATTTATTCCAAATTATTAAACTTTCCTCTTGCATTTGCAAAAATCGTTTTTTTCTTTCCCCTCCCTTGCTAACATCAATTATTTTTCTTTTAATACACGCACGCATCTGAGACAGATTTCTGTGACATGCAACTAATATTTAATTCAAAGAAAATCGATAACGACAGATAATTTATAGTTAGATTTCTAGAAGGGTTATTTTTTGTACCAAGCTCTGATTTTTTAATCAAGGATGAAAATTTCAGCTTTTTTTTTTGTTTTACTTATTCCCCTCCCCCCTCGCCCCCTTCCACCCTTCTTTCTTTCAATCTAATTTTGATATCTAGGCGTATGTTTATTCGCCCTACTCAACTGCATGCACTCTTTGATTATTTTTTTTTTTATATTTATATAAAATTCTTTTTATGATGGAACTAGAAATAGATAGTCCTTCAAATCCATATTAAATTAGAAAATGATTTTAAAAAATATTAGAATTCAATCAGATAAATAAATTTCTGAATGGTTCTGAAAAAAAAAATTTTTCTGAACATAAAATTTAAAATTTTAACCGTAGGCTCTGGCTGAAACATTTGGTAATATTGAAATATACAACTTATTTATTTTTAAAGATGGAAGGTGAAGAAAATAGACTTTATTCAGCCCAAAATAATTTATTTCCCATGTCAACGTTTCGGGGACTATACGTCACCCATCCTCAGGACTTTAAAATACAATATAACAACAAAACTTTAGACAAACTTATGAGATGGGAAATAAATAATTTTGGGCCGAATAAAGTCTATTTCCTTCACCTTCCTGTAAATTAGACAGCCTTCCTCCCTACGATTAAATTTTAAAGATTATAATAAAAAATTTGGATATTTTATAATAAGGTTATCGGAATATGTTTTGTTAGGTCCAAAATGCTAAAAGAGTTCGGCCTCTAAAGGATTATTTAAAAATCGGGTGTGACTGGAGTATAGCACGAAACTTTTTCCTAGCTTCGGTAATTGAAAGCTGTGTTCTACTCTTGTCACATCAGATTTCTTATGTCGACATTAGGGATCTATACTGTATGTTTTCTGTGAAACGGTACATTAGAATTCAAAATGTAAAACAGAAAAAATATGTATATGTTGTTGCTATGGCAACCGATCTCCAATGAAATAAAAAGAGTAAAGTGCCCTGCCCCGGACTTGTCGTAGTTGGTAGCGCACATACCTTGTATACAAAGGGTCAGGGGTTCGGATCCCAGGCAGTCCGATGAATTTATTTAAATCAAATAGTATAAATAAATATCAATTTTATAATAAGGACATCGGCCAAAAATAAATACTTTTGCGTGTTATCCGTTTATATGTAAATATTTCGATTCCAGTGATATAGAATCTTCCTCAGTACAATCAACAGATGTTTTGCAAATTGTTAATTTCTTCCATCCAATATGACAAAATAGATGAGCATTCCATGAAATCAATTTTCATAATCAATTATTATTATGAAAATTGCATCTGCTAACTGCCATCTACAAACAATAAATAAATATACCTGGACCCCCACATACATGTATTTAAATAATGAGTTGCCCCCGGGTTTGGCGTAGTAGGTAGCGTGCCTACCTCCTATACCAAACGTCGCGGGTTCGGACCCAGGCAGTCCGATGATTTTATTTAAGCCATTTGGATACCAGATGGCTTAAATAGAAATGCCTGACCACACAATAGATACATTCTCTACAACGGTTATCGTCAAAGTCTTAAATGGCCTAAGTTGCCGAAAAGACTGTATGAATATGTGTGTATGTGAGTGTGAATGAGAAAAAAGTGTGAATGTTTTTTATTAAAAAAAAAAAAAAAAAAAAAAAAATAATAATAATGAGTATTGAATAGAGTCTAAATGGCCTCCGATACCAAAAAAGATTTTAAATTAATTTAAAAAAGTCAAAAAATTTTTGAGGGCAAGATGAAGAATATAGAGTGTTTTTGACACGTTTTTGGACTCAGGAAGCCTCAAAACGTGTATTTCCTGCAAAATCTCGACATTGAATTTTTGACTCTCTATTGACTATGACTTTGGAGTATTTTCACATCTAGTTAATCTAAGCATATGATTAAATAGAGCCTAGACATTAGTTAACTAAGACTCAAAGTTCGGTATAACTGAGAGGTGAAATTAAGAACAGAAACCTTGTTTATTTATTAATTTAAATTTTTCTTAAAAAATGAATGAACTTTAATTAGTTTATTTAACAAGACTGTATGATTTGACGTGACAAAGTTTAATAATAATGCATGTTTAAGAGCCCGGGAGGGTAGCATGTAAGAAAAACTTAAAATTAAAGCAAATGAAAAATCGCTCGTTATCGGCTCGAATAACTCCACTGTCTTAAAAGGAATAATTATTTTGAAATAACGATTAGAAAGCATAATTCTTCAACTAAAGATTTCACCATTTATTTTGTTCCTATTATTTAATTTTACCGCGTGAGATCGCGCGGCGGGAAAATCTTATTTGAAGGTTTAAACAACTGTAGATTCCAAACGGCTAATCAGATCAGACTAAATTTGATATCAATTTGTGCAGAAAGAAAAACTCTATAGGGTTATAATAAAAAAATCGCGATTAATTCTCTAAAATAAATTCTTTTCTCAAAAAACCTCATTTTTTTATGCAAAAAAAGCTAATTACATGTGAAAAACTCGAAGGTTAAGAATTTGCTAACTGTCGGAGGAATTTACTAGTTGACTAGAAGTGAAGCAACTGGTCCTTTGCAATTGTGTTGCCTTTACCGAATAAATTCTAATGAATGCAATCTATTTGTATTATTCCTTCATACCTGGCAACAAAATATAAAATAAACCTTTGGATAATATTTAGTCAATTCTATTAAGAAAATTCCTTTATCAATTAAAAACAAGTTATTTGAGATACAAATTTTAGAGGCCACTCCTCGTTCTGTTCGCCCCCTAAATCGGAGGCCCCGCGCTGCAGAACGTTCAAGTTTAAGGCTTCATTTCATTTATTTATTTTTCCCCGATTATTTTTTTAGGCACAAGGATCTTAAAAAAATAGCAAATAAATTCTTGATTGATATCATCATAATTTTCCCCTGACCTATTTATTTATTTATTCCATTTGCAATAAAATAGAAAAATCATTAAAACAAAAAAAAGAAGAAAATTAACTCCTATCCCTTTTATAGGCTAGTAAAAACAATCAATCGATACTAAAATAAACATTTATTGAATATTATTTATAGATTATGTAATTAATTGACAACAAGTGTTTAGAAAATCTGACTCCCTATCTGTTTGTTTAATCCTATAAATAATTAGTTAATTAAAATATCATCTTATTTGTAAATAGATAAACGACGATAACGTCAAAACAATTTTATGTATGTATCTTTTCTATTTGATATACAATATTGAATACACACCCTATTTATTTGCTTTCTAAAAATAGTAATTTAATTCAATTGATATTCATTTTGAAATTTCGTATTTATATGAAAATAAAAATAAAAAATGACATATTTTCTGTTCATCTAGGCAACCCATTTTTCTCAGAAACAATTAAAGACAGTAATAAAGAAAAAAAAAAAAAAAATTATTTTCTATTACTTTCTCTTATCCTATATATGAAATATATATATATAGAGAGAGAAAGTAATAGGAACATTTCAAAATTCGATGTCCAGATTTTTTTTTATTATATTCATCAAATTAATAATAAAACAAAAAAAAAAAAAAAACTGAATTACATCAGCAAAGTGTACTTCAAACAATTTTCACAAAATATTACTGATATACTTTTTAAAAGGGCATCTATCGAAATAATAATTGATTTATATGAATTTTAATCTAATAAAGACAAAGATTTAAATTCGGTTACCATAGCAACTATTTCTCCTATCTTTCCTATGAAGAACAAGAATAAAGTGGTCTTAAGAAGATTTCAACGGCAAAATGGTATACATTTTAAAAAGCATCTAAAAAATAGCTGATTTACGAAGTAAAAAAAAAAAACATCCTTGGAGCACAGAAAATCGAAAAAACTGAAAAAGTACATCAGTAAAGTACTAGTACTCGA
>JAKCPI010004292.1:0-27369 GCA_023213315.1 Euborellia annulipes | reverse complement strand
GTATTTTTTATAAAAAACAAAATGCTTACGATAAACTGTTATTGTTGCTTAGATAGATGCAATTTTGGTTCATACGATTACAACCAAATAAAAATGTTTTGATGACCGTAGGTCTTGAAGATGGGATCGACGTGATCCCGAAACGTCGACGATAATCAAATAGTTTCTTTATCACTTGCTGGCTGGCATACATCTTCCTAATTCTAATAATTAACCCTCAGCCATCGAAATTCTTCTATTTAATATTTCTCTATACATTTCCTATTGGAGAAATCGTAACTTTAGGAATTAATAACTTAAAAAGTTATAGGAAGTATTTTTCCGGGACTCTCCCATAACGTCCTCTATAAGTCTGCAAAATTTCGTTTCAGTTTGCAGTTGGTCAAACAGAGCGTGACAGAAGGACGGACGGACACTCCGCTATTATATATATACCAGTATATTTACATATATAAAGAAAAAGTAGGGCCTATTGGTTTTATGTCAAAAATTCGATGTCTAGATCTGTCTGTCTGTGAACAAAATTCTCAAGAAGGAAAAAAGCCAGGAGATTGAAATTTTATATTTAAGTTAGGTCACGTGACCCGGAGCTTTTGAACAAAATCGGCCAAAGAGTACTTGACTGATGTATTTTTTCAGTTTTTTTTTTTTTTTTTTTTTGATTTTCTCAAAATTCACTCCAACGATTTTGATTAAAACTCAAAAATCAATTATTTTTTAGATGCTCTTTAAAACGAATTTATTTATATTTTTGATAATTTTACTTAGGACTTTCTCTACCCCAAGAAAAAACAATTATTTAAAAAATGACCTTATTATTTTGCATTCTATTGATCAAATTCTAATACTAGGATAAAATCATGTGATTGTGATTATTTTGAATTAGTTGATGATTTATCTAAAAAGAATTATCGAGTTTTATTTTTATAATTCTGATAAGATGAGCAGCTATTGTGTCTATGTGTGTGTGTGTGTGTGTGATGACAATAGATTTAGATATTCATTAAATAGCCTACAGAGAAAATCTTTTTTTTTTTTTTTTAAATAAATAGGCTAACATTTATTTATCTTAGAGCAAGCATTGGCTTCTTTGTTTATTAATTTAATGTGATTTTGTGTTTTGATTGCAGATCGATTTGAAATCATGTTTCAAGATCAGACGTGAAGAGTCTCCCATAAGGCTTTGGGCCGCCTTTGTTGACGGCTCATAGCCCTTTTGCTTTGCGTTTATCCTTTACCATCTCCCAGGCTCACGTCTCTCTCTATACACCGCCATTCCTTTACATATCTTGAACTCTAAAAAAGTCGTCATCATCGAAACAAACGAAAATAAAAAAAAAATATCAAAACTGTGCAATTTGTAATGCCAGCTACAACAACAAATAATAGCACTAAAATGCTCTCCGTTTTAGAAGAGGAATCTGATATTTATGAGGTGTTCCCACCTCACGTCGATACGAGTAGTGTTCCCATCCTTCCTGAAAGTCCACAATCAGGCAAAAAGCCTGTGCTCAAAACTTACAACGATATTCAAATATTTTTGCAATCAAATCGGAAACGTGAAGTGAAACAAGCAATCCGGGAGAATGCCTGGCCTGTTAATTCGCCAATTCGATCACAACTCTGGCCGGCATTGTGCCAGCAACACGTGCACAACAAATCCATCCAGGAAGGATTCTATTGGGATATGGTCAACTCTTTATTCGGCACCACTGGTGAGCCTAGAAGTTTTTTATTTTTTTTTTTTTTATTTTGCATGCAAATTCATTCAAAGGGATGATTTATTTATTATTTATTTAAAAAATAAACAACTTATATTAGAATGAATGTAATATTGATTAAATAAGCAATTATCATATACATGATGATACTAAGGCTTGAAAAAATTTTGCTCGCACAACTCGTGTTTATGTAAAATTTCAAATAGGCCACTCCGGTCATCTCAAGGGGTTCTTGAACTAATCCTCCTTTCATTCAATGAAGCCACCCACATACGTGCCCTGGTCTGGTATATCCCACGTAAAATTAATTCCCACAAGATTTTTGATATAATAATAAATAAATTCAAGAGATAAGAACACTTATACATCTCAAGAACAATACTATCAATGTTTATTTTCTACTCACTCTATATTTATGTAACTTAAACACAACATTTTTTGCTCTTTAAAATAATAATATTATGATTTACTGAGTTTTTTTTCGATATCTTATGCGATATAGTCTTTAACGAAAATCATATATACAGCCGACTATCGAGAATTCGAAATTCAAGGGACTACAAGAAAAATTCGAGAGTTTTAATTAGATTTTTGAAAATATGTATGACCTTACATAAATTTTATATATAAAATCTGGTGTGACTGGCTCACAGCACACAACTTTCTCTTAATCTTCGGTAATCGAAAGTTGTGTTCTGTGCTTGTCACACCAGATTTTTTGTGTCGACATATATTTAGTTCCCGACAGTACGGAACATATGAATTCAGATGTAAAATTTATAAGTATGGGAAAATATTTATATTTTGTTAACATGGCAACCATTTAGCCTATCTTTCCTATGAAATACAAGAGTAAAGTAGTCTTCAGAAGATTTCAATTGCAAAAAATGACAATATACATTTTAAAGAGCATCTAAAAAATAATTGATTTTTGAATTTAAAAAAAAATCGTTGGTGCAAATTTTGAGAAAATCGAAAAAAACTTAAAAAGTACATCAGTAAAGTACTAGTACTCTTTGGCCGATTTTGATTAAAAGCTTATTTTTCCGGTCCCGGGGGTGTTTACCTTAAATATAAAATTTCAACCTCGTAGCTCAATTCCTTCATGCTTAAAATTGAACACACGCCCACCCACCCACCCACAGACAGACCATGTCGCGAAAACCACTTTTTTGGATTCAGGGGACCTCAAAACGTGAAGATCCATCAAAATCTCGACATCGAATTTTTGACATGAATCCAATATTTTCTCTCTATATATATATTACATATATACATAGGTAAAAGAAAGTAAAAATGTATTACGTATTCAATTTATTTTATTTAAAAAAAAAAAATGATCTTTCTCTTTTATATTATTTTTTAATTATTGAAATTAAAAATAGATCCAACAATCAAACCGGTTTATTTCAATTACACATACACTTGCACTTCGGGAGAGTTCGGCTTTGTTCGGTTGTGAGATGACGGCGGCGTCAGCGCTGTCGTCGCCGCCGCCTCAGTAAGCCTGAAGCTTGTGATTTCGCTACATCTATTCATTTTTATCTCATCAAATAATGCTTCCTTCCTCAACAATCCACGATACCGTCACATCACCTGATTATATTCATAGTGCTCCATGGCTGCTCCTTTCTTTTCGTCCTCGATATCACCAGGTAAACCCACGTTTTGATTAATTAAACAGAAATAACAAAGAGGGATTGTTGGTTGATCCAAGTGGCGTTTCCCTCGCTTGGCTTGGGACAGGCCGCGACAAAAAGAAGTGAACTCATCTTTAATTTTTTTTTATCTAATTTGTATTTTAAATTATTTTTATGAAATATAGAATAAATATAGAATCAATCCTTATATTGATTCTTATTTATAAAATATAAAATTAATATAAAATGGAAAGAATTTATATTTTATACTGCATCTCTTGGTTTTACTGTTAAATGTAAATACTAATTGGTATCCATACTTTCCTTTCGATACGATATCAAGAACAAGTATTTGATACTTTATTTTCGATACCACATCCCTACTCGTCTTTAAAAAAAACTTCGAGTACTACACTGAAAAAAAAAACCTTGTAAATTCAATGGAAATCCCTTCAATTCATTCCGAAACCGTAATGAAAATGCGTCAAAGAGGTTTCTCGTCAATTCAATGGGATACCTTGTTAAAATGAAATTGAAGGTGCATCTTATAATTTTAAAAAGGTTTTCCTGTTGAAAAAAACTAACAAGATTTCCTTTAAATTTAAAAGGAAATTTTGTTAAAATGAAGTTGACAGTATTTCAGGTAAATTTTAAAGGAATTTTTGTTGAAACGAAATTGACAGGATTTCCTGTAAATTTAAAAGGAAATTTTGTTAAAACGGAGTTGACAGTATTTACCGTAAATTTTAAAGGAAAAATTGTTGAAACGAAATTGACAGGATTTCCTGTAATTTTTAAAGGATATTTTGTCAAAACTAAATTTACTGGATTTCTTGTAATTTTAAAATGATTTTTTATTTAATTTTAACTTGAATTTATTTCAATCTGCTACAGCTACACTCGTCGGAACAGAGGTTTTTGGCGTGTTGATTAATTTAAGAGATTTTTTAATTATTTTTTAAATATATTTTTAATTTTTCTCAGGTCAAAGGTATGCATTATTGTTTTACGAATGACCTGAGAAAAATCAAACATATATTTAAAAAATAATTAAAAAATTTTTTTAATTAATCAACACGCCAAAATCCTGTGTTCCGACGAGCTGTGGCAGATTGAAATAAATTCAAGTTAAAACAATTTGACAGGATTTCTTATAATTTTAAAAGGATTCTTTGTTTAAAGGAAATTATGTGAAAAAAATCAAATTTATAAAATTATAACATAAAAAAAAATGTTTTTTTTTATTTTACGAGTTAAATTTAATATAAAAAAATTACAACTCAGTTGTAATGTACACCAAAATTATATAAATAAATACTTATGAAATGAATTATCAAGATGTCTTATTTTATAAATAGGCCTATTAATAATTTTTGAAACATTAAAATATCACAGATATGTATTTATTTTTAGATACTATGGAAAAAACAATTGGAATGGCATTTTCAGAACCATAGGATGAATTGTTCAATTGTAGATGCTGAATCTTCGATTTTGTGTTGTATTCTGAAAAAAAGTTGGTTTTTAATTCCACCAAAATTTGTTTATATTCTAAATTTTTAACTTCTTGACTCATCTCAGTCGCCTACCTGTTAACGAGAGAGCCAGAATCCCTTTTGGGCTAAGGCCACTTTATTGTATTCGGTTCTTTTGTCACTTGAAAATAAGGAATTTTATCTCAAAGAACCTTTTTTCCACTAAAGTCAATGCCCGAAAGCCTAAAACATATGCAAAAGTTTTTTATTAAAAAAAAAAATAATTTGTATAAACACTAGATAATATTTTGAAACATTTCACCTTTTGTTTTATAACATTATACTGTATTTACCTTTTAATATATGAAACAGATCTTCTAAATCCCACTCGATTAGCATGTGATATAATTTTAAATACTCTTCATTGAAGTTCTGCAAGTCAAGCACAAAATTTATTATAAATAATATATTAAAAGAAAATAATATTATATTTTGTAGACGTACCTTGGTTTTTTGCCATAATATGTAAGAAAAAAACAGGATACAAAAAAATTTTGTTAGACGTGCCGTGAATAAAAAAGTACAAATATTTTTCAAAATTAAGTATATATGATAGAAGATATCATCTCGGATTTCACAAAAAATATTCAAATAATGAATCTGGAAAAGAAATGTAGCCTAGTCTAACTCAAGCTAGTCATACTGTCTGCTAAGAGAGAATGACGAGCTTTGAGTTAGAGTAAGCAATGGGTAGGTAGGTAGGTATGGAGGGAGTTGCCTTTTTCTCAGGTAGAATAAGAATTTAAAGGTTTTTACTGTCAAATTTAAAGGAAACCTTGTCAATTTTACAGGATTTCTTTTTGAATTAGAACTCGATGAAATTTCCTGTAAAAATAAAAGGAATTTTTTTCATTTTTACGGGATGATTTTGTCATATAGAACTTGAGGCGATTTCTTGTAAAAATAAAAGGAAATTTTGTTAATTTTATGGGAAGGTTTGTTGAAAATTTTTAAAGGGAATTCACTTTAATTTTACAAGGTCGGTTTTTTTTCAGTGTAGTACTTTACTGATGTACTTTTTCAGTTTTTTCGTTTTTCTCAAAATGCGCTCCAAGGATGTTTTTTTTTTAATTCATAAATCAGCTATTTTTTAGATGCTTTTTAAAATGTATACCATTTTGCCGTTGAAATCTTCTTAAGACCACTTTATTCTTGTTCTTCATAGGAAAGATAGGAGAAATAGTTGCCATGGTAACCGAATTTAAATCTTTGTCTTTATTAGATTAAAATTCATATAAATCAATTATTATTTCGATAGATGCCCTTTTAAAAAGTATATCAGTAATATTTTGTGAAAATTGTTTGAAGTACACTTTGCTGATGTAATTCAGTTTTTTTTTTTTTTTTTTTTTGTTTTATTATTAATTTGATGAATATAATAAAAAAAATCAGGACATCGAATTTTTGAAATGTTCGTATTACTTTCTCTCTCTATATATATATATTTCATATATAGGAAAAGAGAAAGTAATAGAAAATAATTTTTTTTTTTTTTTTCTTTATTTCTGTCTTTAATTGTTTCTGAGAAAAATGGGTTGCCTAGATGAACAGAAAATATGTCATTTTTTATTTTCATATAAATACGAAATTTCAAAATGAATATCAATTGAATTGAATTACTATTTTTAGAAAGCAAATAAATAGGGTGTGTATTCAATATTGTATATCAAATAGAAAAGATACATACATAAAATTGTTTTGACGTTATCGTCGTTTATCTATTTACAAATAAGATGATATTTTAATTAACTAATTATTTATAGGATTAAACAAACAGATAGGGAGTCAGATTTTCTAAACACTTGTTGTCAATTAATTACATAATCTATAAATAATATTCAATAAATGTTTATTTTAGTATCGATTGATTGTTTTTACTAGCCTATAAAAGGGATAGGAGTTAATTTTCTTCTTTTTTTTTTTGTTTTAATGATTTTTCTATTTTATTGCAAATGGAATAAATAAATAAATAGGTCAGGGGAAAATTATGATGATATCAATCAAGAATTTATTTGCTATTTTTTTAAGATCCTTGTGCCTAAAAAAATAATCGGGGAAAAATAAATAAATGAAATGAAGCCTTAAACTTGAACGTTCTGCAGCGCGGGGCCTCCGATTTAGGGGGCGAACAGAACGAGGAGTGGCCTCTAAAATTTGTATCTCAAATAACTTGTTTTTAATTGATAAAGGAATTTTCTTAATAGAATTGACTAAATATTATCCAAAGGTTTATTTTATATTTTGTTGCCAGGTAGGATGGAATAATACAAATAGATTGCATTCATTAGAATTTATTCGGTAAAGGCAACACAATTGCAAAGGAGTTGCTTCACTTCTAGTCAACTAGTAAATTCCTCCGACAGTTAGCAAATTCTTAACCTTCGAGTTTTTCACATGTAATTAGCTTTTTTTTGCATAAAAAAATGAGGTTTTTTGAGAAAAGAATTTATTTTAGAGAATTAATCGCGATTTTTTTATTATAACCCTATAGAGTTTTTCTTTCTGCACAAATTGATATCAAATTTAGTCTGATCTGATTAGCCGTTTGAAATCTACAGTTGTTTAAACCTTCAAATAAGATTTTCCCGCCGCGCAATCTCACGCGGTAAAATTAAATAATAGGAACAAAATAAATAGTGAAATCTTTAGTTGAAGAATTATGCTTTCTAATTGTTTTTTCAAAATAATTATTCCTTTTAAGACAGTGGAGTTATTCGAGCGGATAACGAGCTATTTTTCATTTGCTTTAATTTTAAGTTGTTCTTGCATACCACCCTCCCGGGCTCTTAAACATGCATTGTTGAACGTTGTGACGTCAAATCATACAGTCTTGTTTTTGTTTTTTTTTTTTTTTTTACACTCACTTTTTTCCCATACACACATCACATCTTTTCGGCAACTTAGGCTATTTATGACTTTAAACGATACTCGTTATATTTCGTATAATTAACAATATTTGCCCTGATGAAGGTCGTGATTGGCGACCGAAACGTCGGCAAATAAAAATTAAATAAAAAATTTTTTATTTAATCTCCTGGCTGCAAAGTCCCTGCGAATCCTGAGATACTCGTTATTTGTAAATATATCTATTTGGGGTCCAGGCATTCTTATTTAAACCATCTGGTAACCAAATGGCTTAAATAAAATCATCGGATTGCCTGGGATCCGAACCCTCGACCCTTGGTATACAAGGCAGGTGCGCTACCAACTATGCCAAGCCCGAGGGCATACAGTCTTGTTAAATAAACAAAGGTTTCACTTGAAACCCACACCGCAATCCTTAAATTTAATTTGGTTAAATAAACTAATTAAAGGTCATTCATTTTTTTAAGAAAAATTTAAAATAATAAATAAACAAGCTTTCTGTTTCTAATTTCACCTCTTAGTTATACCGAACTTTTAGTCTTAGTTAGTTAACTACGGTCTAGGCTCTTATTTAATCATATGCTTAGATTAACTAGATGTGAAAAGACTCACACAGTCATAGCAGGGGCGTATATAAGGGGCGAGGCCCCGCCCCCCGAAATTTCCCAAACACATATAATGTTACATATTTAGGGTTATACAGACATCAGCGCAACAAATTTTTCCGCAGGATGAAAATCTTTGGTTCCGCAAAAGAAAAAATGTTCTGCAAAAGATTTCGTGTGAAAAAAAATTTAGTTTCTTAAAAAAAAAAATTTTCCGCAGAAAGATTTTTGAGTTCGGGCCCCCCCCCCCCCCCGAAAAAAATTTCTATATACGCCCCTGAGTCATAGTCAATAGAGAGTCAAAAATTCAATGTCGAGATTTTGATGGAAATACACGTTTTGAGGCTTCCTGACTCCAAAAAACGTGTCAAAAACACTCTATATGTGTGTGTGTATGTTGTCAAAATAAAACAAGAAGAAAATTATACTCTTTAGAATGTAAAAATTATTCTTCATCTTGCCCCTCAAAATTGTTTGACTTTTTTAAATTCATTTAAAATCTTTTTCGGCATCGGAGGCCATTTAGACTCTATTCAATACTCTTTATTTAAATACATGTATGTAGGGGTGCCTGTATATTTATTTATACTATTTGATTTAAATAAATTCATCGGACTGCCTGGGATCCGAACCCCCGACCCTTGGTATACAAGGTATGTGCGCTACCAACTATGCCAAGCCCGGGAGCAGGGGCACTTTACTCTTTTATTTCATTGGAGATCGGTTGCCATAGCAAAAAAATATAAATATTTTTTCTGCTTTACATTTTGAATTCTAATATACCGTTCCACAGAAAACATACAGTATAATGTCGACATAAGAAATCTGGCGAGACAAGAGTAGTTAGAACACAGCTTTCAATTACCGAAGCTAAGAAAAAGTTTCGTGCTATACTCCAGTCACACCCGATTTTTAAATAATCCTTTGGAGGCCGAACTCTTTTAACCTTTTGGACCTAACAAAACATATTCCGATAACCTTATTATAAAATATTCAAATTTTTTATTATAATCTTTAAAATTTAATCGTAGGGAGGAAGGCTGTCTAATTTACAGGAAGGTGAAGGAAATAGACTTTATTCGGCCCAAATTATTTATTTCCCATGTCAACGTTTCGGGGACTATATGTCACCCATCCTCAAGACCATAAAATACAATATAACAACAAAATTTAGACAAAAAACAAGATATAAAAAGAAAGAGAGGTGTTTTAAGTTTTGTTGCTATATTGTATTATATTTTAAGGTCCTGAGGATGGGTGACGTTTAGTCCCCGAAACGTTGACATGGGAAATAAATTATTTTGGGCCGAATAGAGTCTATTTTCTTCACCTTCCATCTTTATAATTATTTAACCCTTGCTACGTAATTCGACACTGGGGTTGTCATCTTCAAAAGAGTTTCTCATTTGAGAAATAAATAATTTGAAACAAAAAAAAAGTTGTAAATTTCAATATTACCAAATTAAAAATTTTAAATTTTATGTTAAGGTGCGCGTCTCGGGGTGTTAATTTTGGGACTTTCCAGCTGCCACAATTTTGAAGCTATCGACCTCAAATTTTTTTTAAATTAAAGCTATTTAAAATATCTACAACTTATAGAAGCCCTTTTTTTGATTATCGAAAAAAAAAATTTTATTTTTAGATTAATCCCATTAAATAAAAGATATTTTAAAAAAAGGAGCTCTATAAGTTGTAGATAATTAAATTAGTAATCATTGTGTTAAAAAATAATTAATTTTTTGCCTTTAATTAATTAGCTGGAAAGTCTAGAATTAAATGAAACAAGTTACGTGTATTCCAATAGGGGAACACTAACGCCATCTGGTGCCGCCTCGATCCAATCGTGTTTTAACGGTTTTTCGAGACGCGCACCTTAAGAAAAAATTTTTTTTCTGAACCATTTAGAAATTTATTTATCTGATTAAATTCTAATATTTTTTTAATTCATTTTCTAATTTAATATGAATTTGAAGGACTATCTATTTCTAGTTCCATCATAAAAAGAATTTTATATAAATATAAAAAAAAATAATCAAAGAGTGCATGCAGTTGAGTAGGGCGAATAAACATACGCCTAGATATCAAAATTAGATTGAAAGAAAGAAGGGGGGGGGGCGAGGGGGGAGGGGAATAAGTAAAACAAAAAAAAAAAAAAAGCTGAAATTTTCATCCTTGATTAAAAAATCAGAGCTTGGTACAAAAAATAACCCTTCTAGAAATCTAACTATAAATTATCTGTCGTTATCGATTTTCTTTGAATTAAATATTAGTTGCATGTCACAGAAATCTGTCTCAGATGCGTGCGTGTATTAAAAGAAATAATTGATGTTAGCAAGGGAGGGGAAAGAAAAAAACGATTTTTGCAAATGCAAGAGGAAAGTTTAATAATTTGGAATAAATCCCTGATTTCTATGCAAATGAATATTATTTTTTTTTTCAATATTTCTAAATTGCCTACAAGTCCATCGATTTTCAACGTGTCCCCCCCCCTCTCCCCACCTCTTTCTGGGCTCGTTGCGCGCTCTCTCACCAAACTGAACAGTCAGGAGTTTCGAATCTTGTCTATTCTTCGGGAATCAATTGCACAAATCATCCCAATAAATGTTATTTAAAAGTAGAGAATTAAAAAAAAATCTGGTGTGATTGTAGCACAGCACACAACTTTCTCTTATATTCGGTAATTGAATGTGTCGACATACCTGGTATATTCCGCCGATATATTACAATTAGGGTTACGACCCCGGTGGAAACTGAAACCGGTAAACCGGTTTTTTGGCTAATTTTCAAAAACCGAGAAATCGAGTTTTCCCCGAAAAACCGAATTCGGTTTTTTTTTATTTTTATTTTTTTCAGTAATACTTGTATTCAAATTATAAATTAGCCCGTGACCCATGGCACGGAGAGAAGACATTGGCTCATGTATTATTAATATTGACACTAAGGGTCAAGGGATCTTTTTCCGTACCAATCCATAAAATATTTCTAAATAATGTTGTATACCAATTAATTTAACTTCCAAAAATGGTGCAAAAAATGGTGGTGCTTTCTAAATAGCTTCAGATGTTAAAAATAAAAAAAAAAACTGTTTTCGCTTTGTAAAAAAACTGAAAAACCGGTTTTCAAAATTTTCCGGTTTTTTCCAAATCCTAAATTCCTACCTAAATTCTAAATCCTTACAATTCAGAATTTAAATAAATATGGGAAAATATTTATTTTGTTACCATGACAAGCATTTCTCCTATCTTTCCTATGAAATGCAAGAATAAAGTGGCCTACGGGCTTGGTTTAGTTGGTAGCGTGCCTACCTTCTATACCGAACGTCACGGGTTCGGACTCCAGGCAGTCCTATGACCGTCCTGGACCCCCAATAGATATATTATCAATTAACGTTTATCGTCAATGTCTTAAATGGCCTAAGTCGTCGAAGAGACTGTGTGAATGTGTGTGTGAGCGTGAGTATGAATGAGAAAAAAATGTGAGTGTTTTTTTGAATAAAAAATCTGGTGTGACTGGCGCACAGCACACAACTTTCTCTTACCTTCGGTAATCGAATGTTGTGTACTGTGCTTGTCACACCAGATTTTTTGTGTCGACATGTATTTAGTTTCCGACAGTAGGGTACATTCGATTTTCAAGATGTAAAATTTATAAGTATGGCAAAATATTTATATGTTGTTACCATGGCAACCATTTCTCCTATCTTTTCTATGGAGAACAAGAGTAAAGTGGTCTTCAGAAGATTTCAATCACAAAATGAGAATATACATTTTAAAGAGAATCTAAAAAATAATTGATTTTTGAATTTTAAAAAAAAATCGTTGGAGCAAATTTTGAGAAAATCGAAAAAAACTGAAAAAGTGCATCAGTAAAGTACTAGTACTCTTTGGTCGATTTTGTTCAAAAGCTTCGTGTGACGTCCCATGGGGGTGCCTAACTTAAATATAAAATTTCAACCTCCTGGCTCTTTTCGTTCTTGAGATATTTTGTTCACAGACACACAGACAGACCATGTCGCGAAAACCACTTTTTTGGATTCAGGGGACCTCAAAACGTGAAGATCCATCAAAATCTCGACATCGAATTTTTGACATGAATCCAATACTTTCTCTCTATATATATATTACATATATACATAGGTAAGAGAAAGTAAAAAAAAAAAGAGTAAAGTGTGTTTCAAAAGATTTCAAGGGCAAAATGAGAATATACAAAAACTGAAGCAGTGCATCAGTAAAGTACTAGTACTCTTTGGCTGATTTCGTTCAAAAGCTTCGTGTCAGGTCCCAAATTGTCTTTTCCCAGGGATAACTTTTCTAAATAGTTGCACGAGTATTTGTAAGCGCAAACGTAAAGAAAGCGTTTATATGTATTGGCACCCGCTCTGATTACAAAAGATTGTCTGCTTGTTTGTTTTACTTATCTTATCTATTTTGGAGCAAAGGATCGCAATGAAAAATATTTTTGTAGGTATTTAGAGAGAGCGAGAGAGAGCGCAAAGATATAATACATCTTGTTAGCTAATTTGATTTTTTTTTTTTAAGAATTCATTTAGGTCGTTAAAGATCTGTTCGAAACATTTATTCTTATTGGGCTAAAAGCTTACAAAAATTAAATAAAAATACTAGAAGCATCACCTGTCTTCAATCTGTGAATTTACATTATTTCCTATTTCTAACTCCTCGACCTGCTTTCGCTTCTAGCTAGTGAACTAATCCTTATTTCTGGTTCCACCCGGTTCCTTTTGTCCAAACTCTTCTATGCTAGGAGGATGTCCTAGTTGAGGGATTCCCTCAGCACCGACTCCTTTCGAAGAATGCATCACTGAGTCCCTTCCACAGGACGGGATGTCACAGCAACTACCTCTCCTCGTAGAGTTGCCTGGGGGCTATTGTGGTGAGATCCAATATTCCTATTCAGTGTCTGCTAGAGGATTTGTTTACATTAAATAAATGTTTTTATTTAATGAAAAAAACCCGCACGCCCAGGATTTGAACAGGGATATTCTATGTAGAAGCCGATATCCTAGCCCGCTACAAGAGCGAACTTCTTGATAGGCCCTCGGGGTTTGGTGTAGGGGTTAGCGTGTTAACCTCGTATACCAAAAGTCGCGGGTTCGGACCCGAGGCAGTCCGATGATTTTATTTATGCCCTTTGGATACCAAATGGCTTAAATAAGAATGCCTGGATCCATAGGCGTAGCCACGGGGGGGGGGGTTTTGGGGGTTCAAACCCCCCCCCCATTGGACCCAAGCCATGACTAGATATTTAAGCTCTATAATACAAAATACTTTTTTCTCTCTATATATTTCATATATAGGGTAAGAGAAAGTAAAATATAATTAAATAAAACGCAAAAAATTCGAGAAAATTCAGAATTTTCCCATTGAAAAGAATTGATTTTTGTTATGCTTTATAAAAAATTAAAGCCGCTTAAAATTGATTAAATCTCGCAAATGAAAAATAATAAAAATTATTATATAAATAAATTTTTTATTTTTTTTCCTTAAAGAAGTCTGAGATGGGAGTCTGGTTGAGAGACACCTCGGTATTTTAGGCCCATATACATAAAATTAAGAGATTTGTATTATATATTGCCTGATACGAGTTGATTGAAAAATTGCGGCACTTAATTAAGAAAGGGCGGGCCCGAGCCACCTCGAGGGGGGTGCAGGGGGGTGAAGCGAAGGTGGGGTAAGTGGCTAGTCATATATTTCATTAGACGCCTTATACTGCCCCATTAGTCGGGGTGGGGGGGGGGGGAGAAATAATCCCAAACCCCCCCCATCAAAAATTTCTGGCTACGCCTATGCCTGGACCCCCTAATATGTATATTAATCTCTATAACGGATATCGTAAAAGTCTTAAATGGCCTAAGTTGCCGAAAAGACTATGTG
This sequence comes from Euborellia annulipes, assembly GCA_023213315.1. Taxonomy (NCBI): domain Eukaryota; kingdom Metazoa; phylum Arthropoda; class Insecta; order Dermaptera; family Anisolabididae; genus Euborellia; species Euborellia annulipes. Next base: position 13,112 of record JAKCPI010004292.1, on the reverse strand, counting down.
TATGTTTGTGTGAATGAGAAAAAAATTGTGTTTAAAAAAAAAAAAAAAACCTTTGATAAAAAAATTTATTTAATTAATAATTGTTATTGCCATTGGGATACCAAATGGCTTAAATAAGAATGCCTAGACCTCCAATAGACATATTTACAAATAACGAGTATCGTAAAAAGTCTTAAATGGCCTAAGTTGCCGAAAAGACTGTGTATGTGTGTGTGAATGGGAAAAAAAGTGTGAGTTAAAAAAAAAAAAATTCATATAATTCCTTTATAAGGGTGCAAAACCTCATTTAGAAATTCCAATGGGAAGTTAGCCACAAAGACAGACATATTGTTATTATTTTAAAGGGAAAATTGAAATTTTAATTTTTTTTGACATTTCCGATGGGGGGGGGGGGTTAGGCTCTTCATATTAACCCCTTAACCCCTGATCGAAGGGTATTTTGAGAGATTATTTCAAACACTTTAAATATTGAATAATTATATATTTATTCTTCTTTTTTGTATCAATCAACTAAAATTGTAACGTTAATAAGAATAAACAGAAAATAAAAAGACGTTTTTGTTTCTAAGTTTATATCCGTTTGATTTTAAAGAATAAACTTTCGTTTCTTCTCCATTCAGCATATTTTATCAAATCTCTCTCTCTCTCTCATTTAAAAATAAACATAACATACGTATTGTATCTTTAAAAATATCTATTTGTCATTTAGTTCAATTAAAATTGAAGTTTTTATAAACATTTATCATTTACATATTTGTTAGGAATTTATGCCAATTGGCTTGACATTCCTAACAAGGAATTTAACCAGGGACGTAGTCAAGGGTCCAGCCTCTCCCCTCAAATAAATAAATACATAGAGAGGGAGGAAACCAAAATACCCGATTATTTATTTGTCTTTGACCAAACTTGTTTTTCTAAATTTTCGACAAGCTAATCTTATTTTACAAAAAGAAAGAAAGAAAATTGTTGGGATATGACTGTTAGGAAGGCCCTTCTTCCTAAAGAAACGCTGTCAATTAAACATTTAATAAAACTTTTTTTTATTCAGAATGATTCACAGGAAGAGAGGATGTCAGCCAAAAGGAGAGCCTATATTGAATAAAAATCTCCACTCAGACGACGCACAGTGGGTCAGAATCCAAAAAAGCTGGCCAAAATTCGAAATCTTAATAAATCGATCTGAAATTTGTTACTGGGGGTTTTTGGGGTCGCTGATTACGGATCCGATGTCAAAAATACAAAATTCAAAATGGCCGAACCAATATGGCCTAATCAAAAGTAAAAATGCTTACAATGTGAAGAATAATTATTAGTTTTTGATAAAATTTGTTGAATAGGGTTATTCAGAACAGAGCCGTCCTTTGTGGGGGCAGGGGGCATTTGCCCCCCCCCCCCAAGGGCTCTGATTTTTTTAAAATTTTATATTATTCTAAATAAAATTACATAAATTTAAGTGTAAATAAAATTACAACTAGTGCAAATAAAACAAAATTAAAGAAACATTTACTAAAAAAAAGGTAAAATGATATGAATTATGAATTTTGTATAAAAAACTTTAAGGAGGGGGCGGCAAATTGAATTTCGCCCCCCTTAAAAAATCTCCTCCTCCTGATAGGCCTACATTATATACGTTGAGGAGGAGTTTAAACAATTATCCAAGCGCACGAAAAAATTATTTATACCTTTTTTAGTTACTCTAAAATAATATTTCGTATTTTCTTTTTTACAAAAAACTGCATAAAATCTCGTTTCGCAGATATTCGCAGCTGAATTTTTTTTTATTTTATAGATAATAGGACCTTTCATGTCTAGTATGTTAGATAACAATACAATGTTTTACAACTAAACTTTTTCATTAAAAACTAAACTTTTTTTTTGTTTTCTAACGTAAAATTCACGTAACTTTATTACCTTATTACCTTTTTCTGTAAAAATATTGAGTTTTCTAATAAACCCAGTTATATTCTAGTTACTTTCACGAGTTGATTCCATTTTGTTAAAGTAAAATCGGTGAACTCTACGAGAAACTATGGCTCTTCAAACATGTGCTTGTTGTTTCTCCTGCGTGGACGTTAGATATTATTTGAGCGAAGGTCAATTTTGAACTAATTTTCAAAAGCAGGCATAAGGGATGTGGCTCCAATTCTAACGGATTTTAACACTTGGGTTATCAGTTTAGCCATCCCAGCATATAAAATTCCCCAACTAGAAACTTTATTTTTCGACTTTTGGCCAGCTTTTTGGGATTCTGACCCACTGTGCGACGTTTCGGCTTTAATTAAATAAATCCATCATCAGTTCTTAAGAGATTATTGGCAATCTCAAGGTGTACACCATTGAGATGCAGATAGAGTTGTTAAATATAAACATATACAAAATTATATAAAAATACAATATTTGCATGTCAGATGCTCATCAGTCAACACGGCCAAGTATATGATTGCCAATAATCTCTTAAGAACTGATGATGGATTTATTTAATTAAAACCGAAACGTCTTCTGGATTGAGATTGCGATAGAGGCTCTCCTTTTGGCTGACATCCTCTCTTCCTGTCTATCATTCTAATCGTTGAACAGCCACTTCTCTTATCAACATCTTTTTTTTATTTAATCTCCTAAAAAAAACTTAACAAATTTTTTTTTTATTTTAATCCTGCATCCGAGGCCATTTAGACCCCGTCTCTATTTATTTCATTTGCATATTAAATACACTATCACTTGAATTCTATGATATATTTACATACCATAGATAATATGTAAAGTAAAATCCCCAATTTGGCCATGATTTCGGTTCATATTAGTAAAATCCAGACGTTTGAGCTAAGTAGTTGAAATATTATATTTAAGTTAGACCATGGGACGTGACACGAAGCTTTTAAACAAAATCGGCCAAAGACTAGTACTTTACTGATGCTTTTTCAAATGTATATTCTTACTTTGCCAACCAATGAAGTACGTGGCTGTTGAGTTATGCACAAGGAAGGAAGCAGGTGCAGCCAAAATTAAAGCCTCCGATTTTGTTACAATTAATTAATGAGACGTTTCGAGAAAAACTTTATTTCCTCATCATCAGTCTTTTCCTACACAAGAAATACATAATATAACACATTAATATAGAATAGATAGAAATTTTTTTTTTTTTTAAACAATATAAGATAACACTTACAAATTGTATTTGTCCGGGTTGTTAAAAGGGCACAATACATTTATTATGTCATTTTCTTTATGGGTGTGTTATTCATTTACTTGTTCAGTGAGAATGTTAAAAATTGTAAAAGCGTCTCGATTATAAATATATTTCTTTCAATATTTCTTAAAATGTTTCTATAATTAAAAATTTAATCTTAAAATCTGGTCAATGTTATTTAAATTAAAACGAAATGTTGAAAGAAGAAATCCTTTCATCAAATCAATAAAAACAAATTTACATAGATATATAAAAATTCAAAAAATTTTTCTTTTTAAAAACAAAATGTATTTTTCCCTCAAAAATTCTCTTATAAAAACCCCCTTGAATATGTGAGATCGGGCCAAGAGTATGGCAGAGAATCAAATGAATATTTCACAACATTTCGAAAAACGTCCTCAGCACACCTGTTCTTACTTTGCTCTTACTCTTGTACTTCATAGGAAAGATACGTAGGAGAAATGGTTGCCATGGTAACAAAATATAAATCTTTTTCTCTGTTTATCTTGAATTCTAATGTATCGGCGGCCCTCGGAGCCTTGGTGTAGGGGTTAGCGTGCTAACCTCGTATACCAAAAAGTCGCGGGTTCGGACCCCAGGCAGTCCGATGATTTTATTTAAGCCATTTGGATACCAAAAGTGGTTACGCATCTTTTTCCCGCTAAGATGACTTAGTGTGTCATTAAAAGTAGGGCTGGACGGTAAACCGGTTTACCGGTAAAAACCGGTAAAAATTTTTTACCGAAAACGCGGTAACGAACCTCTAATTCGGTAAAAACCGGTTTTCTCGAAAGTTAATAGGCTCGATTTATAAAAACAAAAATTAAATTTTAATTTCATCTTCTTCACTTAATAAATGACAAAAATCTGAGGTGACTATTTGAAAGTTGTACTTGTGTCGAGAGATATTTAATTTGCACTCATTGTCAGCCAGTAGTGTCGATTTAACAATAAGTAGCTGAGAGACAGCAGTCGAAACTTCTGGTCTGAGTAGGACAAAAAAGAAAATAAGGATTCAAGTAAAAAATTCAATGTCGAGATTTTTAATAGATATACCTGGTATTATTATCAGATCGGTTTGGTGGTTTAAGGTGCGCGTCTCGAAAAGCCGTTAGAACACGATTCACTACCGAGTTACTCGAGGCGGCAAGAGATGGCGTTAGTTTTTCCCATAGGAATACAAGGGATTTATTCCATTTCATTTTAAAGTTTCCAGCTAATTAATTAAGGGTAAAAAAATAATTATTTTTTAACACAATGATTACTAATTTAATTATCTACAAAATATAGAGCGAATTTTTTAAAAATATCTTTTCTTTAATGCGATTAATCTAAAAAAAATTTTTATTTTTTCGAAAATCAAAAAAAGGCCTTCTATAAGTTGTAGATATTTTAAATAGCTTTAATTTGAAAAAAATTGAGGTCGATAGCTTCAAAATTGTGGCCGCAATCTCCCAAAATTAGCACCCCGAGACGCGCATCTTAAAATGGCGGGCTTGTAACAGTTAGGCCAAGGCCTTTGTTTAGGGGGGGGGGATCCTATAGTCAAGGGAATTGAAAACATATTAGTTCAAAGGCTTCTTTTTTTAACCTGCAAAATTAAAAACGTAATCTTTATCTGTTCATTCTCAAATGGATTGAGATCATCAATAATAACGAACAAAAAAAAAAAAAAAAGAATTGAATAAGTTTTTAACCCAATTCACATTTTAATTCAATAACAGAAATGATTTCCTTCCTGTTTAAAAAAAAAAAAAAAACAGCAAGTAGTAGACGTGTCGTGGTCATCATCATCGGATTTCTTTGTTATTTTTTGAAATAAAACACAGAAAACAAAGAAATGATATAATAACATAAAAAATCAATATCTAATTCACAATTTACCGTTAATTTTTTTTTTTTAATGTTTTACCCAAATACCTAACTATAAAAATTAAATAGCCATGGAGCTTAGAGGTCTCGCTTCTTGTTCTAAGGAACCAGAAGTTCGATTTCTAGCGAGATATAATTATAAGACAGAAGGTTGAGAAAAACTAGCTGAATATATTATTTAATAACTAGACGCACTGTCCGGCTTCGGAGTGGTTCGCGTCTAGCCAGGGAGACATCCGTCGCATAGATTGTTCTATTAAAAATTAAAGGCAATTTACTAAAAAAAGAAAACAAATTACGCTAATCGAAGGCTGCACTTGATGGGAATGCGTTTAACAAGAATTGAAAATTCTCATCATTCCTATAACTGCGTAAATAGATGAGTAAGAAGAATTGAAATAGAAGGGAAGAGGGAGGTGGAGCATGGGGGGGAGGGTGGAAAAATGTAATGATTAAAATAAAATTGTAACTAAAATTAAAATAATTAAAATGATTAAAAATATTGTAATAATCTATTCACTCTTAAATGTACTTGATAAATTTTTCTTTTTTCAATTTCACTCTCTCCAATTTAGTCTAATTCCAATAAATCCGGTTATAAATATAAATTCTTCCAGTATAAAAAGAAAGAAAAAAAAGAAAAAAAGGATTAAATAAAACACTCTATAATTATGCATAACCGAGAGGGAAATAATACAATATCTAATGCTGCTAATTGCATACCTAAATATTTGGGATTAAAACATTTAACCTGTAAATAAAAATAAAAATTATCTCTGCTTAAATCTTATCAATATTATTGTTTATATTAAGATTATAATTTGTTTCTAATTAGTAATTAACATAAATATTTATTTTATTTAGAGTAAAACTTTATTGCTTTTGTGAATGGTGAATATTTCCTGTCTTATAAGTACTCACTCACAACCCCGGTCGCTGCGGTTAAGAAGCGGCTCCTAAATGAGAAAAGCAACACAATCATCTTACTTCTTCACAGGTTGTCTGGCGTGCCCCGTGTCGTGCGGATCCGCGGGTGTGTTTTTCTCGGCCCCCGTTCGTTGCTCCCTCTCTCGTTGTCTCCTCCTCTGCCGCGCTCTCCGGTCTGATCTTTGCTTTCCTGTCTCTCGGCTCTGGTCTTGCCACTGTTTTGGCCCTCTCGTTCGGTCCTATGAGCCGCGATCCTGGGGTGGTGGGCGCTGGGGGGACTTGCGGGGCTCGAGTGGCTCATGTCAATGCCCAATCTCTGAACGGTAATTTTTCGGAATTTTATGAGCTGTTTAAGGGGGGCGATTTCGACGTCATATGTGTTAGCGAGACTTGGCTAAAGCCGCATATATCTGATGGCCTTGTTCGCCTGCCGGGGTATAGTGTATTGCGAAATGACAGATTGGGGCGGAATGGAGGAGGGGTGGCACTTTACACTAGATCCGGCATCACTGTCAGGCTAATCAGCAAATCTGACCCCAATATCCCTTTCAGGCCGGAGTATTTAATAGTGGAGCTGAAGCTAGGATTCCACAGGATCCTTCTTACTACCTGCTACCGTCCACCTAAAATAGGGTTCCTCTCTGAAATGGAGGAGGATATTCTTAACTATCTGCCGCTCTACAAATATTTTATCCTTCTGGGTGACTTCAATATAGATATGTTAGGCATCCATAATACCTACGATTATAATTTCATGCTCAACCTCATAAACTCGATGGGCCTCTCCCTCCTGGGTGGTGAGCCGACGCATCACACCTCCTCGTCCCGCTCGCTCATTGATCTGCTAATGATAAATGACACATCTATAGTCAAAAAATTTGGACAGCATCCCGCCTCTGGGCTATCAAATCATGATCTTATTTACGTTGAGCTCAGCCTCGCATTTCAACGCCCTGGACAAAAAACTATTGCTCTGAGAAACTTAAAAAACATAGATAAAAATAAGTTAATCTCAGACGCCGCGAACTACCCCTGGGCCCTTATAGAGAGTATGAACACTGCGCAGAGGATGGCTGAGTTCATCTCGGAGGGAATAACTGCAATCTATGACGTGCACGCCCCAATTAAATTGATTAGGACAAAAAATAAGGATCCTCCTTGGATGACTGGCCGAATCAGGGGACTGATAAAGGATCGGGACAGACTTTGGAGGCAATTCATAAACTCAAGAGATCCCATAATTAAGGACCTTCATAGATATATTAGAAACAGGATCAAGTCTGAGATCAGAGGTGCCAAGTTAAGGTATGGTGCAGCCATCTTCTCGGGGCGATTCCCACAGGCCGAGGTGTGGAGGAGGTTGAGGGGGCTGGGGGTGGGGGGACGGGCGGCGGGGGAGGCCAGTCTGGCGGTTTCACCGGAGGAACTGAACAACTATTTCACGGGTCGTGACGCCTCCGTTGGCTCGGACGGTCTACTTGGGCTGAACGATGGCGATTATATAGAGGGGGCTTTTTATTTCCATCATGTTTCTCCTCTGGATGTCAGAGGACATATCATGAAGATAACCTCTAAAGCCAGTGGTGCTGATGGAATATCGATAGATATGGTAAAACCTCTGGCAGAAGTTCTCTCGGGGCCTCTAGCACACCTAATTAATTTTTCCCTCCAAAACGGCGATTTTCCTGATTTATGGAAGAGGACATTAGTAAGGCCCATAAAAAAGGTGGCTAACCCGTCACAGCCCTCTGACTTCCGTCCCATTAGCATAATTCCTGCTCTTGCTAAAATACTCGAGAGAATAGCATTCGCCCAGCTGTCTGATTACCTCGAGAAGCACAACCTAATAAACAACAACCAATCGGGTTTCAGGAGATCACATAGCACGGTAACTGCTCTCGTAAAGGTTTGTGATGACATTAGGCGGGCGATGGATGAGAGACGGGTGACGTTGTTGGTGCTGTTGGACCTCTCCAAGGCGTTCGACTCTGTCGACCATAACATCCTGGTGCGCCGGCTCGAACTGTACAATATATCTTGTACAGCTAGAAGATGGCTACAGTCTTATCTGTCTAATCGTACTCAATGCGTTTGTTTGGGTCAGTCAAGATCAGATTATAAAGGGGTCCACGCGGGGGTGCCTCAGGGCTCGGCCCTCGGACCGCTACTCTTCCTACTCTATATTAATTCAATACCCGATGTAATAGCCAATGCAAATTTCCATCTCTACGCAGATGATATTCAACTTTACCTCCACTCCGACACAAAAAATCTTGATGCCAACATCCACCTAATGAACTGTGAAATAGCACGTATAGCCTCATCACTTGATAACCTAAAATTAAAAATAAATCCGGAAAAATCAAAAGCTATAATAATAGGGTACTCTCGATTGAGAAACAAAATTGACGATGACTCCTTGGCCCCGGTAATGATCGATGGTTCGCGCATCCCCTTCTCGGATGTGGTCAAAAATCTGGGTATCCTGATGGATAGAAATCTAACTTGGGCCCCTGAGGTTGACTCAATAAGAAATAGGGTTTCGCGCGCCATCCATAGCCTTAAGCAAATTGGGCAGTTTTTATCAATAAAAACTAGGGCCCACCTGGTACGGGCACTCGTCTCACCTCTGATCACCTATGGTGCAGTTGTGATGACCGACCTGAGTTGCATCCAATCAATTAAGCTGCAAAGATCGCAGAATTATGCACTCAGGTATATTTTTCAACTGAGAAGAGACGCCCATGTCTCTCCCCTATACGAGGAGCTGGGCTGGCTGAGGGTGGAGGCGGCTAGGGAACTTGCTTGCCTCAAACTTGTCTGGAGGATTATTAGGGGGGACTGTCCCGAATATCTGAGGGGATATTTTGATTTCCTGGGCTCTAAGTTCAGACAAAATCTCCTGTCGGTTCCCGCACATAGGACGGTCCTCTATGGGGGGTCATTCCGGGTGACGGCGGTCACCCGATGGAACGCTCTGCCGTGCGGGGCGAGGGGGGCCACAACGCTGGCATCTTTCTCTTCCGGGGTGAGGGCGGACCTGATTACACGGCTATAATTTCTATCTTGATACATACCTGGCGGATGCGGAGGGGGGGGAGCGCGGATTGGGGCTTGGGGTGATGTCTTGGCGCGGTTCTGCGCTGCTCGGGGGGCGCTGGCGGCCTGTTTTCTAAAACCCTTCTGTTAAATGTGGTTTTTCTTTTTTGATTTTTTTTTATTGTTTTTCTCATGCTTCCCTTTGCAAAAGTCAAAGTAAGGTAAGACAGGAGATCTTTTCCTAAAATAATGTAAAAGAGAGTTTTACCAATTAATGCTAAATTGTGAGGAAAAACTGTACTTTGTATGAAAAAGCTAAGCAAAAATGCATTTTTTTTTCTTCTTATTGTAAAAAATCTTACAAGGGCTAATGGAGCTAAACAGCTCTGGCCCATAATAAACTTCTATTCTATTCTATTCTATTCTATTCTATTCTATCTATATATATATATATGCGAAGACAAGTTTTCTCGGGTTAAGTCGCGTGGGGTGCTGAGATTTACTCGACGTTTCGGCTCTCCTTTTGGAGCCATTTTCAAGAGAGAAGGAAGTTAGGAGGTAATGGTGGGGGGTTGTTTACGGGGTCGCAGTCTTCCTGGTCCCCAGGTCAATTTGGTGGATGACTCAGAGGCGTGGATTGGTCATCCACCAAATTGACCTGGGGACCAGGAAGACTGCGACCCCGTAAACAACCCCCCTCCACCATTACCTCCTAACTTCCTTCTCTCTTGAAAATGGCTCCAAAAGGAGAGCCGGACGTCGAGTAAATCTCAGCACCCCACGCGACTTAACCCGAGAAAACTTGTCTTCGCATACATCCGGTCGCGGAAACCTTCAAGAACATATATATATATATATATATATATATATATATATATATATATAGGGTCTCCTTAATTAAACTTGAAATTTGCTCAATGACAAAACATTTTGCTCAATAATGTTGAATCATGCTCAATTGTGTTTTTTGGTTTTGCTTAATTGGTGTGCGTTGACTCATATTAAAAGCATTGAAAAAACAGTTTTAAGCACGATTCGTCAAAAACGTTTTGTCATTGAACATTTTTGCTCAATTGGTGTCCATCCAGCCTAACTCCCTCTCCTGCGTTCATTTCTAGCTAGTGAACTAATCCTTATTTCTGGATCCTCCTGATTTAGCGTGAGGTCTACTTTCCGAAGAATGCATCACTGAGAGGGAACCTTTTTTTACGTCCCTAGCTAGTATAACTAACTCTTATTTTTTTAGTCAGCTACTGTAACTAATGGTATTTCATATAACTAAAAAACGGGCTCTTGAATCATATTTTGATTATTGTTAAAGATATGAGATCAGTAGAACTATATTATAATTAATTTTTTATAATTACCTCCCATTTTGCTTATTAATTTGTTTTTGTTTATTTACTCGAAAATTATATATCATATCAATTAATTCTATTATACATAGATATGTAGCAAAAAAAAAATTAGGTGTTGGCTGTGTCTTCTACACAGCCGGTGGCTTTTTAACGTGACAACGTCTTTTTTGCTTGATTTCAAAAAAATATTTTTTCTCTTACCTATATTGAAATATAAAGAGAGAAAGTATTGTTTTTTTTTTTACTAGTAGTTTGTTTTCATAAATAAACATGTTCAAACATTTTCATTGAAACAATATATGACAGAGGTGGCTTTTTTTATCCATTAAAGGCGACTTATGCTTAAAAAATGAGGGTTTTCGAGAAAAAAAACTAATTTTAGCGTTAATTACTGGGAATTTTTTTATTTATTCTATTAGAGGTTATCTTTCTGCACCAAATGACATCTCATTTAGTCAGATCTGATTAGCCGTTCGGAATCTACAGGGGTTTAAAATTTCGAAAAACGAAATCCCGCCGAGTGCTCTCATGCGGTAAAATGACGTCATATCAAAAAAATGAAAAAAAATATCCCCTCTGGGCATTGGACCACTCTTTCTAAAACTATATTTAGATTTAATGTAGCTTTTGTTGGTCAAGTAGCTAGGCGTTACATAAATAGGGCTATTTTTCGATATTTTTTTGCCTAAAACCCTGGTAGGAATTGCCAATGCTGACAATTGGCCGAACCTTGGGCCAGTTGTCATTTGCCGAGCCTTGAGTAGTGACCATTGGGCCAAGCCTGGTCCGAGGCTTGATCCAAGGCTTGGCCCAATGTTATTATATTATTAAACCGAGCCTTGGGAAGACGATTGGACCAAGCCTGGTCCGAGGCTTGGCCCAATGGTCACTACCCAAGGCTCGGTTTAATAATATAATACCATTGGGCCAAGCCTCGGTCCAGGCTTGGTCCAATCGTCTTCCCAAGGCTCGGTTTAATAATATAATACCATTGGGCCAAGCCTTGGATCAAGCCTCGGACCAGGCTTGGCCCAATAGTATTAAACCGAGCCTTGGGAAGACGAATGGACCAAGCCTGGACCGAGGCTTGGCCCAATGGTATTATATTATTAAACCGAGCCTTGGGTAGTGACCATTGGGCCAAGCCTCGGACCAGGCTTGGCCCAATGCTTAATTGACCCATCATGTAATTAAAAAAAAAAAAAATTAAATTAAATCAAGTACTATTAATTGAAAAAAACAGTAATATATATTTTAAATCTGGTGATTGTTTGATAAAGTTTATTTAGCTAAAATAAAAGGCAAATCAAATAGCTTAAAAGAGAGTCATACCAATATAACAACTGTGTACGAGAGCGTAAAGGCAGTGAACAAATGAAGAACAAAACCAAAAAGCTCGAGTTCAAATCTCTCGAGAAACAACTTTTTTTCCTCGAGGCTTGGATCGACCATCCATTTTTTTGTTTTCCAAGGCTTGGGCCAACCTTGGTTTTTTTGATTCTCGAGGCTTGGGCCAACCTTGGTTTTTTTGATTCCCAAGGCTGGGTACATTGTTATCATTCCAAGGCTTGGACCAAGCCTCGCCCAATGGTTAGACAAGGCTTGCCCCAAGCCTCGCCCAATGCTCGGCACGATTGGTCCAAGCCTGGTCCGAGGCTTGGCCCAATTGTGTATTCCTACCAGGGCTAAAAATGAGGTTTTTCGAGAAAAAAACTAATTTTGGAGTTAATTACTCGGGATTTTTTATTTATTCTATTAGAGGTTTTCTCTCTGCACCAAATGACATCTCATTTAGTCTGATCTGATTAGCCGTTCGGAATCTACAGGGGTTTAAAATTTCGAAAAACGAAATCCCGCCGAGTGCTCTCATGCGGTAAAATGACCTCATATCAAAAAAATGAAAAAATTACCTCTGGGCATTGGACCACTCTTTCTAAAACTATATTTAGATTTAATGTAGCTTTTATGGTCAAGTAGCTAGGCGTTACATAAATAGGGCTATTTTTCGATATTTTTTTGCCTAAAAAATGAGGTTTTTCGAGAAAAAAACTAATTTTGGAGTTAATTACTCGGGATTTTTTTATTTATTCTATTAGAGGTTTTCTCTCTGCACCAAATGACATCCCATTTAGTCTGATCTGATTAGCCGTTCGGAATCTACAGGGGTTTAAAATTTCGAAAAACGAAATCCCGCCGAGTGCTCTCATGCGGTAAAATGACGTCATATCAAAAAAATGAAAAAATTACCTCTGGGCATTGGACCACTCTTTCTAAAACTATATTTAGATTTAATGTAGCTTTTATGGTCAAGTAGCTAGGCGTTACATAAATAGGGCTATTTTTCGATATTTTTTTGCCTAAAAAATGAGGTTTTTCGAGAAAAAAACTAATTTTGGAGTTAATTACTCGGGATTTTTTTATTTATTCTATTAGAGGTTTTCTTTCTGCACCAAATGACATCCTATTTAGTCTGATCTGATTAGCCGTTCGGAATCTACAGGGGTTTAAACTTTCAAATTAGAATTTACCGCAGCACGGTAAAATAAAATGGTAGGAAAAAAATAAATGGTGAAATCTTTAGCTGAAAACTCATTCTTTCTAACCGTATATTTCCCATAATTATATCTCTTAAGACAGAAGAGTTATTAAAGCCGATAAACTTTTTCGTGCATGCCCCTCTAACCTGCCTCTATAGACACATGATTTGTAAGACGTTGTCACGTCAAAAA
>JAKCPI010004291.1:0-15348 GCA_023213315.1 Euborellia annulipes | reverse complement strand
TTAAAGGCTAGAGCACATTTGGGCGACGCGAAGCGACGCGACGCGACACTTTTTTTCGCCGAGAGAAGTTTACATAGATTCCAATAGGACGGCGCACACTTGAGCGACGCGACGCTACGCGTCGCGACGCGTCGACGCCCGAATGCTCGAAAGGGCATTCAAGCGTCATGTCGCGTCGCGTCGCCCAAGTGTGCGCCAGTTGGCGAAGTCAGGCGTCAAATCTATCGTCTTCGTGTGCGTTCGTGGATTCTCGATAATGATCGGAGCCCTTATTCCACGTGCCGATAAGATTATAGGCCTATATAAATAGGGCTATATCATTTAATAAATAATTAAAAACAATTTTTTCGGGCATTTAGACCCCGTCCTTATTTATTTCTATTGATTGATATCCAATTCAATTGATAATAAAAAACAATGATTGATATTCAAAAACACATATTATAGCAATTGTACAGGGTGCGGCAAAAAAGCCGATCTATTTTTGAGTTTTTTTTTTTAATAAAAAAACATTCACACTTTTTTTCTCATTCACACTTTTTTTTCTCATTCACACTCACACACACATTCACACACATTTGAACACCAAACGGTTAATTAAGAGTGCCTGAACCCCAAATAGATATATTAACAAATAATGAGTTTAGTCTTATATGGCGTGAGTTGCCCAGAAGACTGTGTATATGTGTGTGTGAATGGGAACAAAAGTGCGAGTGTTAAAAAAAAAAATTGTACACTGAAAAAAAAACCTTGTAAATTCAATGGAAATCCCTTCAATTCATTCCGAAACCGTAATGAAAATGCGTCAATGAGGTTTCTCGTCAATTCAATGGGATACCTTGTTAAAATGAAATTGAAGGTGCATCTTATAATTTCAAAAGGTTTTCCTGTTGAAAAAAACTAACAAGATTTCCTTTAAATTTAAAAGGAAATTTTGTTAAAACGAAGTTGACAGTATTTCAGGTAAATTTTAAAGGAAAAATTGTTGAAACGAAATTGACAGGATTTCCTGTAAATTTAAAAGGAAATTTTGTTAAAACGGAGTTGACAGTATTTACCGTAAATTTTAAAGGAAAAATTGTTGAAACGAAATTGACAGGATTTCCCGTAATTTTTAAAGGATATTTTGTTAAAACTAAATTTACTGGATTTCTTGTAATTTTAAAATGATTTTTTATTTAATTTTAACTTGAATTTATTTCAATCTGCTACAGCTACACTCGTCGGAACACAGGTTTTTGGCGTGTTGATTAATTTAAGAGATTTTTTAATTATTTTTTAAATATATTTTTAATTTTTCTCAGGTCAAAGGTATGCATTATTGTTTTACGAATGACCTGAGAAAAATCAAACATATATTTAAAAAATAATTAAAAATTTTTTTTAATTAATCAACACGCTAAAATCCTGTGTTCCGACGAGCTGTGGCAGATTGAAATAAATTAAAGTTAAAACAATTTGACAGGATTTCTTATAATTTTAAAAGGATTCTTTGTTTAAAGGAAATTATGTGAAAAAAATCAAATTTATAAAATTATAACATAAAAAAAAAATGTTTTTTTTATTCTACGAGTTAAATTAAATATAAAAAAATTACAACTCAGTTGTAATGTACACCAAAATTATATAAATAAATACTTTTGAAATGAATTATCAAGATGTCTTATTTTATAAATAGGCCTATTAATAATTTTTGAAACATTAAAATATCACAGATATGTATTTATTTTTAGATACTATGGAAAAAACAATTGGAATGGCATTTTCAGAACCATAGGATGAATTGTTCAATTGTAGATGCTGAATCTTAGATTTTGTGTTGTATTCTGAAAAAAAAGTTGGTTTTTAATTCCACCAAAATTTGTTTATATTCTAAATTTTTAACTTCTTGCCTCATCTCAGTCGCCTACCTGTTAACGAGAGAGCCAGAATCCCTTTTGGGCTAAGGCCACTTTATTGTATTCGGTTCTTTTGTCACTTGAAAATAAGGAATTTTATCTCAAAGAACCTTTTTTCCACTAAAGTCAATGGCCGAAAGCCTAAAACATATGCAAAAGTTTTTTATTAAAAAAAAATAATTTGTATAAACACTAGATAATATTTTGAAACATTTCACCTTTTGTTTTATAACATTATACTGTATTTACCTTTTAATATATGAAACATCTTCTAAATCCCACTCGATTAGCATGTGATATAATTTTAAATACTCTTCATTGAAGTTCTGCAAGTCAAGCACAAAATTTATTATAAATAATATATTAAAAGAAAATAATATTATATTTTGTAGACGTACCTTGGTTTTTTGCCATAATATGTAAGAAAAAAACAGGACACAAAGAAAATTTTGTTAGACGTGCCGTGAATAAAAAAAAAAAGTACAAATATTTTTCAAAATTAAAAAAGTATATATGATAGAAGATATCAACTCGGATTTCAAATATTCAAAGAATGAATCTGGAAAAGAAATGTAGCCTCAACCTAGTCATACTGTCTGCTAAGAGAGAATGACGAGCTTTGAGTTAGAGTAGGCAATGGGTAGTTAGGTAGGAGAGGGAGTTGCCTTTTTCTCAGGTAAAATAAGAATTTAAAGGTTTTTACTGTCAAATTTAAAGGAAACCTTGTCAATTTTACAGGATTTCTTTTTGAATTTGAACTCGATGAAATTTCCTGTAAAAATAAAAGGAAATTTTTTCATTTTTACGGTATGAGTTTGTCATATAGAACTTGAGGCGATTTCTTGTAAAAATAAAAGGAAAATTTGTTAATTTTATGGGAAGGTTTGTTGAAAATTTTTAAAGGGATTCCACTTTAATTTTACAAGGTCGGTTTTTTTTCAGTGTATAAATCAAAAAAACTTTAAAAAGTAAAAATTTGTTCCCTCTAAGAGGGATGCTACAATGACCAGATCTTCCTCTGGGGATGACATTTTGTTAATAGTTTTGAATTTTCATATACAATCCGTCTTTGCGACAGAAAAACGTCGCCCAAGTGTGCGAGCTCACAAAAGTGTCGCTTCGCTGCGCGCCGCGTAGCGTCGCGACGCGTCGCCTAAATGTGCTCTAGGCTTTATAGTAGATTTGTTTTTGTTTTATACTATTTGAACATATTAAATTATTTTAATTTTCTAAAAAAAAATTTTTTTTTATATATATGAAATATATATAGAGAGAAAGTATTTTTAATAGTGCAGTCCTATTTTTTTTTTTTTTTTTTGATTTGCTGAACGCTTCTCGAGAATTAGCCTACTTGACTAAATACTTAATTTTTTTTTACATTTATTTAAAACTTTTTTAAGAATATAATCGAAATTGACCCCCCCCCTCACCCTTAATTCCAACACTTTTGGCATTTCTTAATTTTTTCAACTTACTAAAACTACGGGTATCTATCAATACATTGGTTATTGGTTCGCCGGTTGAAAATCAGTGATTTAAAAAGTGCAACTAGCCTAGTTCAAAGATTCTAGAGGAAAAAAAATTGGAACTAAAAAGGAGTTTATAATTGAATCGTTTATTTCAGAAACTACCTAAGCGACAAAATTTCAAATCATGTGTTTTTGGTGCTACTGTACAATTTAAAGGTAAATACATCTTTTAGATTATCCCATTAGCATGTTTTTGATTTGGTAAAAAAATATTTGAAGGAGACTAGACCTATACTTAAGCTGCAAAACAGTTTTCTTTAGTTTTCCGAAAGTTGAAAAAAGCGCACTTAGGTGGTTTCTGAAATAAACGATTCAATTAATATTTATATTTACATAAAAAAGGTCGAAAAATATAGGTACCACCGGGTTATAAACTATTCTTCAAAGAGTAGAAGAAATTACCTAAACATTTTTTTTAAATTAAATTTTGTTGACTAATTACTTTCTTTTGAAACAATTTATTATATTACTATCATTTCGAATAAACATAATTCGAGTTGAGCTGCAGGGCTCATTTCTTGCTGTACGGGCCCCGTAGCCAATCATGGGAACTCTCGCGCCAAAACAATTACCGGCGCTGGTCTATTATTCAGGGGCGCTGACTCGGGGATGTGCCCTTTTCCAGTCTTTGTTACACAAGATTTCACCGATTGAATGGCTAAGTCTACAGACCGATTAAGCTTCATGGTTGGTTAAGCCTAATCGTTACTTCCGGGTCTATTTGCTATATAGGCGGCTTTTGCTTCCGTTCTGGCATGGCACTAATCCGGATCGAGGGCTGCCCGATGCCTGACGGATATGGAGATCGCGTAATTAATGAATGCCATATAGATGAACTCTCCATCCGATAGTAATGTGCAATCGTATAACCTCTACAATAGATTCTACATTTCATTTATTATCTCTCATGTAATCATATTAGTGAGTTGATTAGTTTTTCTTATTAATAATTCCATTAGATCATTTTTTTTTATTAATTAAATATAAAATATCGGAATTTTCTACCTTCTCTAATCGCTTTATTTTTTAAATTTTCTGGAACAAAATTAACTTGAATATGAAGTGCCAAAGTTAAAGCTTACTTTTTGTAGATTATTTCATTATTTGTTAAAAATAATTTATTTTAAATATTCCTATTTTTACTTTCTCTTACCTCTATATATTTGTTAATCTTCTTTATATATATAATTCTTCTGTACGTGTGTATGTGACTGAACTCCTCCTAAACGAATGAACCGATTTTGATGAAATTTTTTGTGTATGTTTGTGAGAATCCCGGACAGGTTATGTTTCACAAATAACAATAAGTTAATGAGTAATTATCCGTTAAAATAAGAAAAAAATAAAAATTAGGAGAAATGGTTGCCATGGGAACAAAATATAAATATTTTCCCATGTTTACGATTTTTTACTTTCTCTTACCTCTATATATATGTTAATATATATAGAGAGAGAAAGTATTGGATTCATGTCAAAAATTCGATGTCGAGATTTTGATGGATATACACGTTTTGAGGTCCCCTGAATCTAAAAGTGGTTTTCGCGACATGGTCTGTCTGTGTGTCTGTGTGTCTGTGAACAAAATATCTCAAGAACGAAAAGAGCTAGGAGGTTGAAATTTTATATTTAAGTTAGGCACCTCCCTGGGACGTGACACGAAGCTTTTGAACAAAATCGGCCAAAGAGTACTAGTACTTTACTGATGTACTTTTTCAGTTTTTTTCGATTTTCTCTAAATTTGCTCCAACGATTTTTTTTTAAATTCAAAAATCAATTATTTTTTAGATTCTCTTTAAATTGTATATTCTCATTTTGGGATTGAAATCTTCTGAAGACCACTTTACTCTTGTTCTCCATAGAAAAGATAGGAGAAATGGTTGCCATGGTAACAAAATATAAATATTTTGCCATACTTATAAATTTTACATCTTGAAAATCGAATGTACCGTACTGTCGGAAACTAAATTCATGTCGACACAAAAAATCTGGTGTGACAAGCACAGAACACAACTTTCGATTACCGAAGGTAAGAGAAAGTTGTGTGCTGTGCGCCAGTCACACCAGATTTTTTTTTATTTACATTTTGAATTCTAAAATATCGGCGTAAATTTTTTCTTTGTGTATCGGGAGAGTCCCGGAAAGGATATGATTCACAAAAAATCTTAAATTCATGAATAATTAACCGTTAAAATAATGTATATATTATAAAAATGAATAGGGAAAAATGTTTGTATGTACCGGTATGTATATATGTATATGTTTTATAGAAATCCACAATTTTCAATGAAGGCGAGCAAGGGGGGGTCCAGGGGGCGCAGCCCCCCTGCTAGGCGTAAGCCCCGCCGAAGGCGGGGCTTTGCGTCTAGTATATGTATATAGAGAGAGAAAGTATTGGTTTCATGTCAAAAATTCGATGTCAAGATTTTGATGGATCTTCACGTTTTGAGGTCCCCTGAATCCAAAAAAGTGGTTTTCGCGACATGGTCTGTCTGTCTGTGTGTGTTCAATTTTAAGCATGCTTTTAAACAAAATCGGACAAAGAGTACTAGTACTTTACTGATGTAGTTTTTCAGTTTTTTTCGATTTTCTCAAAATTCGCTCCAACGATTTTGTTTAAAATTCAAAATTCAATTATGTTTTAGATCCTCTTTCAAATGTATATTCTCATAGATATGTTCTGAAGACCACTTTACTCTTGTACTTCATAGGAAAGATAGGAGATAAATGGTAACAAAATATATTTTTCCATACCTATAAATTTTACATCTCTCGAATGTACCATACTGTCGGATACTAAATATATTTAAATATTTTTCGAGATCTATATATTTGAATAAGATAATAGTATTCAAAATACCTCGATTCGGACTTAAATAGTCATAGATATATTTAACAAGACTGAGAGTGTTTTTTATTGATGAGGCCAAACATCCCATGGCCCCCGGAAATCGAACCCAGGATCTCCGCCTTTCCGGGGCATAGGCGTGCTACCCATTGCACCAGGCCACCGGACCCTCGACCTGCACCAATAATAATAATATTGGTTTAACAAGCGGCGCATAAGTGAAAAATTTTTCTTTAAAGTTTTTCACGTTTTCGTTACTAGTGACTTGCAAGACTAACTGCATATAAGGGGAAGTGAGTTTTATTGGTGCAGGTCGAGGGTCCGGTGGCCTGGTGCAATGGATAGCACGCCTATGCCCCGGAAAGGCGGAGATCCTGGGTTCGATTCCCGGGGGCCATGGGATGTTTGGCCTCATCAATAAAAAACACTCACAGTCTTGTTAAATACTAAATATATGTCGACACAAAAAATTTGGTGTGACAAGCTCAGAACACAATGTTCCGTTACCGAATGTAGTGCTGTGCGACCAGTCACACCAGATTTTTTGTTTTAAATTAAAAACCTATTGAAATAATTTTCCTAAATAAAAAATATTTTTTTATTAACTCAAAGTCCAAAGGTACGAATGTTTTTTTAAATTTTCCAAATATAAGCAATAGAAGTAATTGTATACAAAGGTGTTAGAGAGGGAGCTTCGGCCTTTATAGTAGGCCTATAGGTAGAGATATAAAACAAGTTTTGTTAATTTTCCTTTGGAAAAATGCCTGCCTAGGCAAGAAGACTCTCGGCAAAGAACGCCACTGACAGAATTATTAAATACGCATGCATTTTTAACGGAGTTAAAGGCGAGAAAATGTTAATCCTTGACGCGCGCCAAAGCCACGCGCAGCTAACCTGCTTTTAACAACTTTACTATTTGTCATTTTTTATTCCCTTGCTACCTTTATTTTATTTTATTTTTTTCCTTTTTTTTTTTTTTGCTACATCTTAAATTTAATCCTCCGCTTTTTATTTTATCTTCCGTTATTGCGTAAAACTTTGTCTGATTTCTTCACGTTTTTGCCGGTTATTTAACTTTACCACCCCCTCTCTCTCTCTCTCTCTTTCCACATGACTAATGTGTCTTATTTTCAAGATTAAACGAAATATTATTGCATTTAAAATTATAAATATTTAAACAAATTTAATTTTTTCAAACAATAAGTTTTTTTTTTTTTTGTTTTATCGGATGAAAAGATAATTTTATTTTTCTCCGTCTTCAAAAGAGTCTTATTTATTATTTTTTTCTTTTTTTTTTTTTTAATTAAAAATATTTTCCTTTAAGAAAATTCTTTATGATACGCGCATTCTTTTTGCAATTAATTTTACAGACCCTTCTTTTTCCCCTTAATTCTTTCATCCCTCTTGTTGTTAACAGTTGTCCTCTGGAGTTAATTTTCTTATTGTCGCCATTAAAAAAAAAATTCTTTCATTAAATCCCTATTAAGAAAGTCTTCTGATAAAAAAATTGCCAAGGGATGATGCCAATGAGGGGATGAGGTGACTTCCTGTATATATGTGAAACTTAATTAAGCTACAAGCATCGGCTAGATTTAGTTAGATTAACTAAAGTTAAGGGATTTAAAAGCTTTGCTAGGGTCGTTCTTGTCCCTATATGAAATTAATTAGAGACCAAATTATAAAGCAACATTTTATTAATATATTTTAGTTCAGTTTTTTTTTTTTTTTTTATTATTGACCGTGGAGGAAGATCGTATAAAAAAGGGCAGGTTGGCTAAAAAAAAAAATAAACCAACAAATGGTATTATATGTAACATATCGTTTTTTTCAATAAATGCAACATATGTTTGACTTTGAGCATTGTTCGTTTTGAGAACAATCAATGCTTTATATTATATTTGCCATTTTTTTACTCTGGAAACTTTTCACAAAGGCACAATAGAGCCTGGGGGAGGGAAAAGCACTTGTTATATACATATATATATATATATATATATAAGCGTAGCTACAACCCTTCCTCGATTTCGAGGGCTTCTTGACCCCTTCCTCCACATCTGGGGGATGGAATCCGGTATATAATAGATAAATAAAACATGTTATTTTGATGGAGTCAGTCTAAACACGGGGACTTCATCTCGATATATATATATATATATATATATATAGTAATTTATTTGGAAATTACTCGTTGATAATGATTGTGGAGCAAAGTGCATAAGAGTATGGGGGAGGAGCCTCAAGGGTTAGAGCTCTTTCTCTCTCTCTCTCTCTTTTTCCCTTCTTCCCGTTTTCCAAATGGGAAGGGTATAATGGTTTGCATATCCACTCAGTCCCATTGGATTTGTTCAAGGATTACCAGATCCATTCACTGAAAATTGACTAGAAAATTGACAAGCCCACCCTAATGTTCTTTTATCTCTTTTTAACCCTCAGCAAGCTCCGCCTGGCAGCGGTCGCTCACTCCTTTGCTCATCTCAATAAATACACATGTTATATAATCTTTACTATTTTTTGAGCAATTATTTGTTTTAGAACATAAATCTCTTGAATAAACATGAAAATGACAGAACAATTTAAAGTATTGCGATTTGCGAAATAATTAATTATAAAAATAAACGATAGCACTCACACAGCAGTATACAATTTAGTGAAGGAATAAAAAAGCCCTCACTTGCGGACCATTGGATTAAAACAAAATATTGGTATAAAAAAATATTTTACATAATAAATTACAGTAGTTTTCGTCTTTGAACCTTGATAATCTACTGGTCTACACTAAAAACATTTTTGATATTTTATTTAATATTTAGAGAAAAATTATAGAGGAAAATTCTGACAAGATACATATAAGTTTTAACTGTAAAATATGTTCAATGAGCAAAAATACAAATTAAGCGCTGATTGAATTTATTGAATTTCGAATTACATCATCATCATCAGAGCAACTAAAAATACATCTTCTTTATAATTTTATTTAATGTCTATCTCTTCAAAACTATGATTTTGTAGATTTTTTCTATTTTTATTTATTTTTTCACTTTAACATTTGAGACTGATTCACGTAACAGTCTTTGAATCATATGTTAAAAAGATGTAAGATTTTTCTTGGAGGTATTCTTCTATAAAGGGTTGAATAAAATTACTACTAAATTTCATCGATCTGGCTTCTTCCATTGCGAGACAGAAAGAGGAATTTGCAAATTGTCTATCTTCTTCTTCTTCTGTCCTCGCCATTATTAATCCCGCGGTGCGGGGTCGGCGGGCAAATTTTCTATGGATATCGGAAAAATTTGATTATTATAAACTACGTATCGATACTTGGAAATTAAAAGGTCGTAAAAGGCAAAATGCTACTTTTCAGGAGAGCCAAGAAACGAAAAAAAAAACATTTTTCCTCATAACTTTTTTAACTTTAGTAGGCCCTACTATTTTACTCTCTGAAAGACACTTCTTCTCGGAATTTTTAGTCCTTTTTGACAAATTTTTGCAAAGTATTAGGTTGAAAAACACTATTCTCTAATTAATTCCTATGATTTCTCAAATATCTATAAAAAAATTAATGGAGTAAAAAACACTTTTTTTAGATAGCACAAATTTAATTAAACTGTTTTGTAAAGCTCAAAAAGTTGAACATTTCTATATATATAACTCATACCCTTTACGACCTTTTAATTTCCAAGTATCGGTATAATATCTTGATACCGTGAACACCACAATTAAATCCCCACCTGATAGTTTTAGCCTTAAGTATATGGTATAAATAGTATATGGTGCATAGTGAAATAATTTTAATGACCGAAAAGGTAAAACGTAAAATCTGGTACAGATGATTTAATTTTACCTTTTCAAATTTAAAATTATTTCACCATTTACCAAATACTATATCATATACTTAATGCTAAAGCTATCATGTGGGGACTTAATTGTGGCGCTCACTGTACAAAGAATTCAATAAAACTTCCTATCACCGAATTATCTTTAATGTATTCTGATTTATTTTGAATTTCTTTTTTTGTTCATCTTCACTTTTTCTTATTCCAAGAAAGTAAAAGTCTTGAATAATATTCTAAATTTATTTGAAAAATGAAAATAAACTTCAATTAGAAAAAGTGTTTTATAAAAAAAAAAATAAAATAATTAAATTTAGAAGGTTGATCTCTTTTAGAATTAATTACTCATTTGAAATGCAGTCAGGAAATGATCACTTAATTCCAAAATCAAGTGACAGTTTGTTGTAAAGTGAACAAAACTTTGGAGACATTGATTAGTTTAAGTTCTGAGGGAATCAAGTTGGTACAAAAGCCCAGCCAGCCATTATAAAGGAATGTGTCTGAAGGACGTGAATTAAACATTGAGATGTTCCAAAGACGGGATCTACTAGATAACTACAAAGATCATCCATTGAATTGAATCCTACTAACAAAGTCCATTCGGTTCTAATTAATTTATCTATGTGAAATAAAATTTACAAACCAATATTTTGAGTGAATATGAGGACAGCAAAAAAATCTGGTGTGACTGGCGCACAGCACACAACTTTCTCTTACCTTCGGTAATCGAAAGTTGTGTACTGTGCTTGTCACACCAGATTTTTTGTGTCGACATATATTTAGTTCCCGACAGTACGGAACATATGAATTCAGATGTAAAATTTATAAATATGGGAAAATATTTATATTTTGTTACCATGGCAACCATTTCTCCTATCTTTTCTATGGAGTACAAGAGTAAAGTGGTCTTCAGAAGATTTCAATTGCAAAATGAGAATATACATTTTAAAGAGCATCTAAAAAATAATTGATTTTTGAATTTAAAAAAAAATCGTTGGAGCAAATTTTGAGAAAATCGAAAAAAACTGAAATAGTTCATCAGTAAAGTATTAATACTAGTAATCTTTGGCCGATTTTGATTAAAAGCTTATTTTCCGGTCCCGGGGGGTGTTTTACTTAAATATAAAATTTCAGCCTCATAGCTCAATTCCTTCATGCTTAAAATTGAACACACACCCACCCACCCACCCACACACACACCCACCCACACACAGACAGACCATGTCGCGAAAACCACTTTTTCGATTCAGGGGACCTCAAAACGTGAAGATCCATCAAAATCTCGACATCGAATTTTTGACATGAATCCAATACTCAATATATATATATATATATATATATATTACATATATACATAGGTAAGAGAAAGTAAAAAGTTCAATTATAATAGCTAATTTAAGAGCCTTTTCTAGCACCGGATAATTATTCATAATCTAAAATTTTAGGACCAAAAATATTTTCCATGATCATCTATTAACTTCTCCCAAAAATGGGGATTGATCTTAAAATAACCAGCTTTATTTTAAATGTAACTGCAATGCCATTAGCTTCAATGTATTTTAAATGTCAATATCTATTTTATAGACACATTTCACTTCCATTTGTCAATTCTCACAGTTTGCCTATTTCTAATTAATCAGGTAATTAATATATTGTATTTGCATATGAACTCATTTATGATCATTCTGTTAATAATATATACCTGGTAAATATAAATTTATTTAACACATAAGACAATAGGATTTATTAAGAAATAAAAACTAAGGATATATTTGATTATTAAATCCAGCTCGTTAAATAATCATAGGTCTATTCGCCAAGAGAGTTGTTAAATGCATATAGTTGTATAAACCTTTATAAATGCCCTAAGATCAGGACCAAAATGCAGTGCAAATCGATAATTTTTCTTCATCGGTTCACTAAAAAAAAGATACTGGCTAAAAAAAAATGTTTTCGCCATCTGATGGGCTGGTCCTTTTAATTTTTCTTACCTATATACCTGGTATAATAAAGTATTTATGCTTCTATATGAGAAAGAAAAAATATTGAACTGATATCAAAAATTCGATGGAAATACTGAGTCCAAAAAAGTTGGTTCCACAAAATCGTCTGTCTTTGAACAAAATATCTCAAACGAAAAGAGCATTAAATTTTGTCTACCGGAAAGCACAATAAAGGTGCGATCACACCGGAACCTGACTTGACTTGAGTTGAGTCCGGTGGCGGACCCAACCAATGTATTTCTATGGAGGTGCACACACTGCTGCCGAAACGGAGTTGAGCGGAGCTACGTCACGATACGGACTCTGGTGGCTAACCAATTTTGTTGGATCGGGACCTGACTCCGGCTGGCTGAGAAGCCAACATGGCCGACTTTTTCAATCAGCTGTTTGATCGGTTCCTTAATAAAGACATTTTTGGAAATATAAGGCTTTATTTAAGTAATAATAATACAAATAAATAATAATATTGAGATAACTTGTATTTTTTGTTAAAAATTTCAGGAAATATATGTTAAGTCAAAGCAAATAGATTCCAAATTTTTTTAAATTAATAAAATATTATTTTTTAAATAGTCAATTAAGAAATATTTTTACTTAAAATTTAGTAAATATATTTCTTGATATAACGATAATTAGTTTTATTAAGTTTATTTAGAAATAAATTGCTGGGAAGGAAAATAGTATCATTCAAGTAAAAAGCATTGTTTACTCCTTCGACATACTTATATACCAAATAACAGAGAAGTAAGATTACGTCACTCCAGTCAAGTTTTAGTGTGTGACCCCCTCAATTCGGATTCGGTTAGAACTCCAGTCAGTAAACACAAGTCAGGTCCTGGTGTGATCGCACCTTAATTACATACATATTTAAAAATTGGAAAAAAAAAATGTTAAAGCTTTTTTCGAGGAACTATGTGCTTGCAATATAAACCTAGATTTCCCGTTTCATAGTATAAGATAATAATAAAATCTACGATGCCAAATATTACGTGAATTTATAATTATTTAAAAATTCATTAATATGTAAAAATTCCAATTGTTTTATATAGGCAGGCCTATGTAACACAAAATATTTAATAAGTCTATCATTTTTTTTTTTTTTTTCACTTAATTGAGTCCTCATTCCTTTTGCTATCATCAAAAAATTCCAATTATTATTATACCATCTAATTAGAACCGGTAATTAAAAAGGGCCATCCATCTTTTTTTTAATCGAGAGAACACCTAGTGGTTAGGCAACCAGAAGTGTAAGGGATGAGAAACTAAATAAAGAATAAGAAAGTTCCTCCTTTGAATGAACTAAAAAAAGGAATATGGAGAGGTTGTAGGACCAAAAGCCCCGCCCACCACCTTTGACCTAATAGAAAAATAAAAAGAGCCAATGCGTGGGCGCAAGTGGGAGTGAAGGAGGAGTTTCTTTATCTCCTTTATTTCTTATTTTCTTTTATTTTATTTTCTTCTTTTCATTCGTTTACGCTACTGGTTGCCTAACTCTCAGGCATTCTTTCTTATTGGAAAAAATCTGAGTTATTTGACTCTTCATTTGTTCTAAAATAATAATATCTCAACACGATTGGGGAATGGGGGAGGGAGAGTGTTGATTTGCATGAAATGCATTTGAATCGAATCACCTTTGATTCAAACAATTTTGAAAGTAAAATGAGAATATATATTTTAAAGAACATCTAAAAAATAATCGATTTATAAATTTAAATCAAAATCGTTAATTAAATTTAGACTGGTAACCGTAGGCACTAGTTGAACCATTGTAATATTTTAAAGAAAGTAAATTGTAACACTTGGTAAAATTGTTTCAAAATTAAATTTATTTTAAGAAATACTTAATACGTATTTCAACACTTAACGTTTCATCGTCAGAAGTTTTTACATACATTATGTGTGTATAGTTTATACATACAGTAGGTAAAAACTTCTGAAGATGACACGTTAGGTGTTGAAATACGTATTAAGTATTTATTAAAATAAATTTAATTTTAAAACAATTTTACCAAGTGTTACAATTTACTTTCTTTTAAAACAAAATCGTTAAAGCGAATTTTGAGAAAATTTGAAAAAACAACCATCACGCCCGCACCAGGGACACACATTTTCCTTCAGGTCACTTTCGATCTGCCGTGTATATCCCTGTGAGTCCCTAAAGATTCACTATACGGACCTGCTGCGGGCGTGTGGATCCCTCGATCAATTTAATTATTTTTACTCGGGTGAAACTATTGCAATAATTCAATTATAATTTAAAATAAACTTTATTTTTCGGAATTTCGGGGTTTGGGCGTTCTAGAGAGGCCTTGTCTACACCCACCTTATCATCCCTATATTTTCCTTTTCTATATTCCACTTTTACCAACCTTTAATGTTATAATAATGTGCAATAAAAAATGTTTGGATTATTATATTTTCATATTTAATTAGCATTCAACCTCATTTATCATTTATGATATGCGGATTTATTTAAAAATTTAAAATAGGATAATTTTTAAAATGTTCCATGAAATAAATTCAACTCTATAAGCAAGATAGTACTCTCTGGCCTTCATAAATACAGTATACCGTATGATTCTGCATATTATTAACTTAACAAGGTGAATATGGCATTTCAAACACGCGTAGAAATATTACATTTTTTAAATCAGATGATTGAATTTAAGCCCAGGCGTGCATGGTGCGAGTAACGAGAGGCGATGGGCTGCTAAA
This sequence comes from Euborellia annulipes, assembly GCA_023213315.1. Classification (NCBI taxonomy): domain Eukaryota; kingdom Metazoa; phylum Arthropoda; class Insecta; order Dermaptera; family Anisolabididae; genus Euborellia; species Euborellia annulipes. Next base: position 528 of record JAKCPI010004291.1, on the reverse strand, counting down.
CCATCCCCTACTTTTTCTATATAAATAAACATATACACGCTGGCTCGAAATTACTGTCAACTTTTCACAAACAACATTAAATTCTCAAAACAATTAAAAAAAAAAAAAAAATTAAATTAAAAGTACAATTATAATATAAAAAGGATGGTTATGTCTTTAATTTTCTTTTAACGCTGAAGAAATATCCATCTTTTGAAAATTTGCTTCTATTTATTTTTCGTTGTACTGTATCTATAAACTGAAAGCACAGTTGATATTTATTTAAGTCTTTTTCGACATCTGAGGCCATTTAGACCACATCCCTATTTATTTCAATTGCTTGGTACATGGGCGTACCCAGGATCAAATCTAGGGGGGGGGGGGCATGGTCAGATCATGGTCGTCCAGATTGGGACATAGCTATTTTTAATATAGAGGGGAAAAGCCTTTGAATTAAAGGCCTAAAAACCCTCGAGTCCTAACAAAAATAATCATTCGCCGCCGCTATCCACCAATTTTGTTTCGTTTCACCACTTTATAAACGTTTAT